>JANSTT010017312.1:0-17577 GCA_026745375.1 Platyura marginata
ATGTATTTTAGTAAAATTTCGAATTGATAGATGTCCTTTCATTCAAATTCCTTCTAAAAATTTCCTGCTAAAATATTGAGCAGACATTACGCAAAATCGACATACTGGTTTTATTTCGTTCATGTTATCGGACGTCTACTGTATGTAGATATAAATTACAAAGTAAAAAGTTAGAAGTTTTTTTTTGATTTTATATTTGGAATCCATGGATTTTTAACAAAAAATCTCGTAATTATAATTGAGCTTTGTTTAAATCTTTTCGACTTTTTTTAATATTTAATAAATAATGGGAACTATAATTAAATGTTTGCTATACTATACTTACATTAAAAGTAGTACCTAGTATCTCAAGTCTCAACACAAAACATAATCCATGCTAATGCCAATGAAACCAAAGAGAATTATTTCGAAAAAAAACCTAACCTCACTTTAGCATAAACAAAAATTAAATTAGCTGACTTTTTTTTAAAAAAACTTATTTATATGCAATGGCGGAATGGCGCTAATTATAAATTCATGTTTTTCACTAATTTTATTTGTATAAATTTTCGTTCATTAAGTCGAAATAAATGTTGACAGTCCAAATGAAAAAATAATTAATCAAATCCTATTAATTAGTAAAGAATTTTAGTGAAAGTTTACACTGCCGTTATTTTTTACGTTTCTTCTGTTCACACATTTTGAATAAACTATAAACATTTTGTAACGTCAGTTTTGTCCCTTCTGTAAATACACTGCGACCTCGATTTGTGTCGTTAATTGGTTCCATCGACGCAAATCGAAACGACGTATGTACATAAATCGAATAAATCTATTACATAGGATTTCTATAGGAATTCTTTTAATGCGTTGCACCAAAATCAGCAAAATAAACTTCGAAAATGACGCAAATCGAGATGTTACTGTAGATACTGTAAAATGTTTTTACCTTTTTCCCTTAAAATCCTTTTTTAGCGTTGTAATTTTCTTTTTTTACATTGCACAAAATTTACTATTTACTTTTATTCATTTTCTCGTTTTATTGTTCTTTTACTATTTACCCACTCGTTTTTCACTGTTTTCATATCATTTCCACTTTTCTTCACCATATCATCCTCAATTTTTGCTATATTTTCTTAACATTTTTGTTTTGTTTATTTTTTCTTTCTTCTCAGTTTCAGCGCTATCGCCAGACTGACACACACCTCCCATTCTCTCCGTCCACCTGTCTGTGTCGTCGGTCCATTATCTAATCAGTGGCGTATCATTATTTGTGTGTTTCTAATTTAGCTGCATTTGTTGTACTACATACTCGTTAGGTATTATGTGGTCAGTTTATTCGTGGGAATGTTTTATTTTCCTTTAGCCGAAATGTTATATTGTAAACGCAGCGTTTATTTTTAATATCTCTACTATAATGACGATTTAGCCAAATTTTTTAAGGTAGGTGGTAGATTTTTCGAGAAAAATAATTATTTTATTTGCTGAAAAACTTGGAAAGGGCCGTAATGGTATTTGTAATTACATTACTTAGTACTTAATAAATTAAAAATTTACATACTTACACATACATACATTGTTTGAATAACAAGTGAAAATAACAAATCTTTGTTGCCTTTCAAAATGTATATACCTCCTACTGACGTAATACAGTACATTAAGATTTAATAAAGAAAACCCTTTCAAAAAATATGAATTTTCAATAGGTATGCGTAGATATATATGTATGTATGTATATATGTAGTACCCACCACCTACATACCTACTTATCATGGGAATTTGGAAAAAAAATTCCGATTCAACTCTTGTTATGCTAAAAAGAAATATTTCGGTTCAAATATATGTACATACATACAACATACATACATTACCGTACATTGTATCCAATCGTTCATCTACATATTATACGAGACGAGTACATAATAATGCAAACCTCATAAACAAAAATTTAAACCCATATTTTGTAAGGCATCCTTTTATCCTTAACAAAAGCGTCTTGGCTATACTCTCGTCTATAGTCACACACTGTACCATTTTTCCTTTCTAATACATTTTTCATGTTGTATATGCATATGTGTATGTATATGTAATGTTCATGTGTAGAGGAATGTGACCCTTTTCTCTTTTCTCTGCATTCTTCTATCACAACTAAACGGAATTCTTAACGGGATTAGATTTTGCGAATTGTATATGCCTGCCTGCATGAAATATTATGCGTTGTTGGAATGAACCGAAAAATAAAAATAGTTCCCGAAAAACCTAACTTTAAATGGATATTTATATGAAATTTAATTTGCCTACAATTGATTTTGGTGGCCGAAGTGGGATACAAGTGCATTAGGTTCAAGCAAAAATTTTGTAACCATTTAGAGATCTATATGATCTTTGATAGCAGACATATTGGACCAATCTCAGAAACCGTAAGATGTAATAGTCTTTGAAATGGTGGACTCCTCTACAATCTACATATCGATAGTTATTTTAAGAAAAAAGGCCATAACATCAGTTTTTTTTTTTAAATGGTGTTTTTCCTGAAATCTGGTAATTTGGGATATTTTACACTATGTGGCAACACTATTTCATTAAATTTCACGAAAAATATGGTTTTTCTTCGCTTTTTAAACGTTCTCTTCGTTGAAATGCTGTGTGAAAATATTTTTTTTTCTGCCATAAAAAATTGAAAAAAATGAGTCTTAGAGCCTTTTCTCAAATAACCATCGATATCCCAGTGTTGAGATGGCATAGTTTTTGGAAGAAAAAAATCTATTCGCTTGAGATTATTTCTAGGAATACAGAGAACAGTTGGCAGTAGTTGATCCGGGTAGGCAAAGAATATATTCAACTAGTGCTGCCATTTTTTTGCTTTTCAAAGAGCGTTTCGAATTAATGTGCGTTTTTATTCGGTGTGGTAACAGTACAGGATGGTTATAGGATAAGGATAGTGGTATCCTCCTAAGGATAGGGGTATCCTGCGAAAAACAGGATATATGGCATGGTTAATTAGTATGAAGCATTCAGATTATCAGTTAATAATTTGAAGAGCAGGATGCCCCCATATTAAATTTTTTTTTTTTTTTTTTAGTTTTTTGCAGAGAATAATGTCAAAGCAAAGAATGCTAAGCTTAAAAAACTTTAAGTTACATACCTACAGATTAAATTGTGGGCAAGCCGTTTTTCTTTTTCTCATTTGGCAGATATTTTTTTGTTTTCTTTTTTTTTCAAGAAAACGTCAAAGTTTCTTTTTTTTAAAAGTCAACAGTGACGTGGAAGATTGATTTTTATTTTCTTTTTATAGTATTTTACTCAATAATGTTGTCATATATTGGGTTCCATTATATATAGTAAAACACATTCAATTGCTATGGGGGGCGATGGTATATAATCAATATCTATATAAGTAAGCAGATTTATTACTCCATACACACAAACCTATCAATTCTGTTCTCAATAACATTGATCGATTACGAACTGACTTCATTGCTAATCAATCTGGTTCTTTATAACAATTTAATTCCCTTCCTTTGTACAATATATATTTACAAAGTGCCTTACATCTTACAAACAAATCCCAGAAAGAAGAAGGAAGGAAGGAAAGAAAAAAAAAAGAAAAAAAAAAAGAAAATTTGGAGCGTATACATAAAAATTATGTTTCATAACATAAACAAATTTTCGTAAAAATGTCAATAAATTCACTGAATAAAGTTCGGCATCTTAATGGTAGCTATTACACGTGACTAAAATTATCAATTTTTCCTCATTGGAAAGCAGCCAGGCTTGATTGTATTACATTTACTTACCAATACCACCATCATCATACCAAACTTTTCCATCCATCCATCCATCCATCCATCCATCCATCCATCCATAGTAAGTATATAGAGAGCAACACTTTTCTCGTACTTTTAACCACCTGAAAATGTTCATAAATGAAGATAAGCTATTGTACAGACAGATGGTGGAGAGGGGGGGAGGTGGATGATGGAAGGGGGTATGGTGTGGCTGAGGAAACTTTCGATTTTCAATATGTATTGAAACAACAAATAAAAATATTGACTGGGCTATATTTAAGAATTTGTTAGGGGTGAAATTTTAAGGCTATGCATAGGTACGAAGATGACGTAGTATACAATAAAAGAAAAATATTTACCTGGTCGTTCCTATGTAAGCGCCTTTTCACGTTCACTATCGTCTGTGCTGACGTCACTCAATGATTCACAATACGATATTTTATTTATTCTAGTTTGAGTTGGTGAACTGAGCGTTTCCGTTGAATAATGTGATCGTAGTGGTAAATTATTTTCTGAACTAAAAAAAAAATCTGTATCGCCGGGCATCGAGTGTTCAGACAGAGTGTCTGAGTCATCACAGTCAAAATAGCGACTCTGCAATGAGTGGAAAATAATTTTAATTATTTGCAACAACACAAAAATGCTTAAATACGCTCTCAATTGTTTTTAATGGCAACCACACTTGCGTACAATAAGTGTGTGTGTGCGTGAGTGTGTGTGTAGCAAACTTAGGGCGCGTTCAACAAAGCAATAACTCGAATTTCGATATAGCCACAGATTGATTAGTTTCATTGGTCAGTCGTATTAGTAGTGGCCCTTGTACACACTAGGGTGGATCGATTGAAAAAAAAACTTATTTTCTACAAAGTTTTAGAGCATAAAAAGTTGAGTATAAAGTCTCCTTAGCTTATACGAAAAATTCTGAGTTACGCTATTGAAGGGATTGGTGAGGTTAATTTCTATTTACCTTCGCCTTGGTTTTATTGATTAAAAAATGGTGGAACCTACCCAATGGGACGAATATTAAATATAAACAAATTGAAAGCTTTTTAGAATAGAAGTAGAAGAAGAAATAGAAGAAGAAGAAACTCATAACAAGATTGTTGATGTATAATAATTTCTTGTATATGAGAAGGTTTCAAGTTATTGATCATCGTAGGGGTTAGTGAGGTTAATTGTTATTTATCTTCGCCTTCGTTTTATTGATTAGAAAATGGCGCCCAATGGGGCGAATATTAAGTATTAATAAATTGAAAGAAATAGAAGCAGAAGAATAAACTCACAACAAGATTGTTGATTGTTGATGTATAATATTATCTTGTACGAGTATATAAGAAGGTTTTAAGTCAAGTTATTGATCCACCCTAATTAGGTTTACAAGAATTGCCATAAAAATACAGGAGCTTCAACTAAACGTGATTTTAGTTAACAAACAGGAATACTATCGAAATATTCAATTAGACCATAACGATCGATTTGTTACTAAACAAATGGCTCCGATGATGGGGTCGTTCCTATTTGGGGTTCAAGAAGTTTTTTTCTCTGGTATGTTGAATCTGAGGCCCAGTAAGTTGGACTGGACGCTTAAAAACAGTCTAAAAAAATGGTATCATGTCAAAAATGGTGGTGAAATAGCGAGCATTTTTAAGGTTTTCGCAAAAAAACAACTCAAGTGCTATATTTTTCTACAAAAAAAATGTATAATTGGAGCATTATAGAATAGGCCGAAGTTGGCCTGCCTGTGTAGGTGATTGATAACAAATCATACTCCATTATAATTAACATAAACTTATTACCGAAACTAATTTTTGTCAGCCATGCCATACCAATCAATTTGTGGAGTATATTTTTTTAGTCAATTAATAATAAGTAAATACTAAAATATTAATTGGTAGAGGTACATACTACAGTACATGGTAATGTCATGTTATTGATGTTATATAGAGACATTCGACAAACATAAATGTATGGCTATGTTATTTTATATAGATATATATAGGTTTAAAGCAAATGAAGGCTGTAAATAAATTATTAACTATGGCATATATGGCAAACAGGAAATATGTGTGCCTACATGAATATGAAAATTTACATTAATTTATAATAAACATTTAAATTGTACCTGACAGTCCAAACAACGACAGCTGTCGCTTAATGTACATGAGAGTCCTAACAGTTGTGCAGCCTCACGATAAAGTTCTGTAGTTGACTTCTGATTTTGTTTCCGCCATCTGCTTAAACTAAAAAGCAAAATAAATTAAACAAAATGTGGAAATTTTCGTGAAAGTTTGTAAAACTATAACTTAACTTTAGTAAGAAACTTTTAATAATTAATCATAAGGAAAATGGAGTACAGCTACAGTTTGGGTTGTCATTGTATCAAATTAATAATCATGATAAATATTTTATTATAAATATTCTGAAAGGTCTTTAGAACTGCATATTAACTAGGGTTTTTTTTCTTCAATTTTGTAGCTCTAAGGCGAAGCTTGTCGAATCTTTTAACATTAAACAAAATTGTCAGGAAATTGTAGTTAACCCATTTTCAATAAAGTTGTAAAGGAATTTGACATTGAGTCTTTTTTGACCCTTTGGACACAAATGGGTTAAGCAATAATTATACGATTTTTTTAATATTACCAAAGAGATTTTTTAGTGTTTCCCTCGATTTATTAGCACCAAGTCATTAATTCAGCAACGTTTTATTTATTTTTATTAAACACTTTTTAATGTGTGTGTATGCTATGAATGTTTCGCCACTGCCGTTACATTTGTTGTTGTTCACCAATTCGTTCCAATTTTAAAACCCTATGTAGCTCATAAACGTTTACAGTTAATATTTTAACCGTGGCGACACAATTCTCTAGTCAATCAAATTATGCCAGCATAGGGCATAACAATTTTTTAGTTTTTCATTTTTTAAATCACAGTTTTTATATTTGTCATCCCATTTTAGATAAAGACACCATTTTAAAAACTGAAAACAGTCACACAGTTAAAACCTGATTTCATACCGACACTGAAGCGTAATTTTTATTCCAATCAATGTCAATGTATCGAAAATACTTAATGTCAAGTAAAATGTATCAACCTTCCTCCAGAGTCCAATGAAATTTACACCAAAAGTGATGTAAAATTTATTAAAGTCTGATGACTATGAATGACATCCAGATTTAAATATAATAAGGAATACACGCCGTGTAAAAATTACTAAAACCACATTGAACGGATAACAAAGATACTGACAATTAAAAATGTACCAAAAATACATTTCAGTGTCACTTTGAACACTTTGAAAATCGTTTGGTTTCTTCTGTCACTTTTATATTTAAATGTTGCCATCACATGAATATATTTAGCTCAATAGATTTGTAAAATATGATTTTCTTTGAACAACTAGCTGACGCTTTTCAATTTATATATAGAAGTTTTTTCCATTATTTGCCATTTTCCGTTTTTTTTTTTTGATTATATCACCAATCTGTCAAAATTGACATAAAAGCGGTCATTTTTTTTTTGCTTTAAATTCCAGACAGAGGCTTCACTTTCTAATCTATTTTTTATATCTATTATACCAATATTAGAGTTATAGACATACATCGCCATACTTATTTCTGTTATATCATACATGGTGATCTATTTGGTACAGTCCAAATCCAAACGTTATATGGGCGTATAAAAGCGATTTTCATCATATTAAGCTCAAAAGAAAATAATCGTTCAATCTATAAAAGACTTTTTACTATCCTTTTCTGTAAAATTATTTTCAATTATTGAATTCTCTTTTAATATTTAATACAATTTAATGATCTCTACTCTATTTGTTTGAAGGAATTCTTGTGCTTTTTCTAATTTGAGCGAATGTCAATTTGATAATTGCCAACTTCGACAGTCAAACTTTGTATAAAGGATTTACGAAATTTCTGTTTATTTGGACACACAAATAGCTCTAAAATTAAATATTCCATAGAAACAGATAGTAAGACGTTTTTGTAGCAATCTATCTAAACGATTGTCTTTCTTTGAAGCTTAAGATTATGAATGTTGATGTTATAAGGATTTTAGTGAATCGTTGCATTTGACTGAGTTAAAAATTTCCAAATTGCTAAAACTTAGGTTACGTTTCATTTCCGGATATGGGCCTAGTGGATTTTTCTTTTTCATAATATTAACCCCTCAATACGTCCATGTACGATTAGACTGTATTAAATACTGTACTGAAATGTGCCTCTTAATTTTTTTTAATTTACGTTATAACCATCCTAATTTTTTTTTTTGTCTAAATACTTTAACGCTACCCTAATGCAAATACCACGTATCACCATTTTTGGTCATATTCAGGTTTTGATGTAAAAAAAGTAAAAAAAAGGTAATACATCGATTTATGGTATAATAACAAAAAAAAATGCCTTTTCTAAAAAGAAATTGTGTTTTATCGGTATTTTGTAATACCCTGTATCAGCATTTGACACCGAAAACAAGTTTCCCAAAAACTATAATTTTGCTGATACGTGGTATTAGCATTAGGGTATATCGCTAACCTTGAGTTAGATTTATTATAATTATTATTAAAAACTTAGATGGTGTAATCGGCGACATACGCTCGGTAGGCCGCACTGAACTATAGACTCATTGACAAAATTAATCATTGTAACTAGAGTATTCTAAAATAGAGACCGATTTTATAAAATTTTTAGTTTCAGTACACCCCTGCTATATACCACTTGACTTTCACAATTATTTACATATACGTGATTAATCTCTCTATAAGTATTAGGCCTCCAATGCCTAATGGCGCTTACGTAATACAATCATACGTTTGCTACAAGCAATTTTGTAGTAAATTTATGTATGAATAGTGGGGGTAGGGGGGTGATAATATATGTCACTCTTATCTCTTCTCTACATATAAATTATTTAATGTTCCATAAGAATATTTGTTTTATGTCACTCTAATGTTTGGCAAAATAATTTCTCAATTTATTGGATAATATTTTTCCCGTTCAACAAGATAGTGCAACATAATCCCATAAAATTATAATATAAATCTTTCCCCCACCCCCCCTCAAAAAAAAAACAAAAAAAAAAAACTTTCTGCCTAAAACTTTACTATCTACACACATATGTGACATTACCTATTTTTCCCACTGCTTGACGTCGATAAATCTTCTACGCTATTTTTCTTCCACTTGTCTTCCTCGAGGAATTTCCAAAACTTAGCTTTTTTCGCTATCACATTTGATTTAAATTTTAAACTTTTCTTTGATTTTTCATCTATTGTTGTGCTTGTGCTACATTTCATATCGGTTAGGATATTATCGAAATTTATGTTCGTCTGTTTGGCAGCTATTGAAGATACTTGGCTATCGATAGTTGGGCATATTTTTGCCGTTGATGTTGTTTCATTAATGGCCCGGCCAGCTGGTGAACCAAATAAATTTATCATGTCGAGTTCCTAAAAAATTCCAAGAAAATTTTCTATTAATTTACATTTCATACATAATTATATGAATGTGCTAGGGATATGTTTCAGGATAGCTGAAGGTAATATTTATAGTTTCAAAACAAAAGTTTTCGCCAACATGAGGAAAAGTTTCTATTTGTGTAGTAATTTCTTAAGTCTTTCAATAGAAGATGTTATCAAGTAAAAGTTATTATTTAATTAAAATGGAATGGAATAAACAAATTTTTGTTTCTCTCTCTCTCTCTTTCGCTCTCTATATATGTGGAGTTGTTGTTTTCCAAAATTGTTGTCACTTGTTAGAAGATTGGATCAATAGTTTCAATTTGCTCGTAGTACGCACGTATAATCTAAGTATGTATGTAGTTCTAATTACACATATACATACATATGTAGATACAATTATGTTTTGTATTATTGAATTATACAAATATTTGTGTTCCATATTTTAATAGTGTGGATAGACAAAATAATGTACGTTTCTTCTTTGCTGTACAACCAACAAAATAGTGTTCCTTTTATTTCCATCTTAATCCTGTAAAGAGATTTGATGACAGCAAATTAACTATGCGCATACCGTCTATATGCAGAAGAAAAACTCACTATCTACATTTTCATGTTTTCGAGTTGCAAGTCAATGAGATATTGAATTTTTCTTAGTAAGTAATGAAAATAGAAAAATATCATCTTCTACAATAGATAGATAATTGAAAATTATAGAGGAAAATGTAAAAAACGAGCTTTCGACAAAAGTGTAGATAGTGAGTTTTTCTTCTACATAGACGATATGTAAATTGTTTTGATGTTCCTTTCTCTAATTATTGAAATTTCAATTGTCATGGCGATGCGAGTTTTCTTGGCATTAATGGCATTTTCACATAAATTGTATCGGCACAGTCACAAATATAAAATACCAGCCGAAAACGAAACACTGCAGAACCATATGGAAACAAAATCGTACAATGTTTCGAAAATGGTCAGCGTTCGGAAGGACAATAATATGAACAATGTTCCTGTAATTTGTACATTTGATAATATTCCAGACATCAGAAAAAATGTTTCTTGAAAGGAATTAATTTCTATTGTTCTGACATTTCTTATGGAAACCTTTTGGAAACATAAAGATTGTTGTGAAAAGAAATTGCTTAACGGACTGGTAGACTAAGTTATCCTCATACCAGAAATTGTATAGAAAAAAAACACGCCACCTTTAGGGAATTTGAAGCCAGAAAGGAGTTAAGTCAATAGAAATGCGGATAAGATTCCTGTCGTAACATTGTCCAACCGGGCATTAGCTGGCGATGTGTTTGAGTTCCTACATAGGAGGTGAATCTTTTTAATCAGATTTAATTTCCGTTTCCGGGGAAATAAAAAAAAAATTAGGATCGCATCCAATGAATTTATCTAATTGATATGACGACATCTTCTTCGTCTATATGTGGAAATACAGCACTTGAGGTGTTTCTCCTGGAAACCTTACAAATCCTTGCCACTTCATCTGACACCCTTTTAAGCTCTGTCATTCTGAGATAATACAATTTCTAAACTGTTTTTAAGTGCAATCAAATCACTCGGCCTCACATTAAGGTCAACACACTAGAGAAAAACATTCATGTCGGACTTAATCCGGGGCCCTTCCCCGCTCCAAAGGCAACCATTCAATCCACTAAACCATTTGATCGGTATTATTGAAGATAATTTGCAAATAATAATAAAAACGCTTATTGTGCTCTACTTCTTATTCATTTCCACCACTAAATGTAATTTTGCTCATATTTGGAGAACCGCAAACAAGTTCTATCGCTACAAATGACAATAAATAGCATTACATTATATATATATATATGTATATGTATATGTATATGTATGTATGTGTTCTTAAGCAAAGTTTATTTTCTTTTTCTTTTTTTTTTCTTTTTTTTGCTCAGCAAGCAACTCATATGCTGATGCGATTATCTATCGAGACGTAAGAGACGTTATATTGTAATAAAATGGGAATGATATTATGTATGCTTACCCCATATCTGTAGCTGGTGTTCAATACGTAAATGGCATTTTTATTACATTGAAGGAACATGTCATCCATATCTGAAAAATGAATATATTTGAATAAAATGATGTTAAATAAGTAAATATTTTTTTTATATGAATGTTTAATAATAAAAAAAAAAAAAAATAAAAAATAAAATAAAAAAAAAATGTGAATATCGCGTATGAATAACAACAAAATAGACAATATTTTGGATTTAAATGACGAAAAAAGAACAATCTTCATATGATATGTAAATGTGTTATGTAAGATATTTAGAGATGGTTAGATCCATTCTTCAATATTTTATGTTATTCATGGTTTCGTCAATGGGGGATTTAACAGGGACATAACATTTCCATTGAACACAATGAATATACAACAATGAAAGAAAATGCTGCCTCTCTTCGTTAATTAAATATATAGGAAGGGATAGAGAAAAAAAAACGTTCACGACTGGGGCACGTACTAATTTGGATTTTTCATGTACTCTACATATAGGATTTCGTATATTGATTTCAATTTTGATATAAAAAATCGAGCTATAAAAGTCTTCCTAAAGGTTTTTTTAAAAGCATTAAAGCTCCAATTAAAATACAACATGGAACATAATATGGTGAACCAAAAACATTGAAGTGAATTTCCCCAAACGAAATTGCAACGCAACGTAATTATTCAAGCTGCTATATAAAGGTGTAGGTATATTGAAGTCTCGTGCGGAATATTTTGTGTTTATTAGGTCCGACCATAATTAAATTTGCATTTGGTGGACTTTTTTTTGATCGAGGGCGCTTTGTATAATAATTTTCTCGACATTTTCTTTTCTTTCTTTTTTTTGAGGGGGGGGGGGTACAGAATTTTGCACCCTTGTTTGAAGTGCCATTTTGGTCATACAAGGGTGAACGAATTCGTCTGCATACTAATTGTGTGGTAAATATTTTGACCAATAACAATAGGAAAAAAGCTTTGTAATTATGTTTTTTGATTATTTAGCTTATGGTTCGAAGCTAAACATTTCTATTTCAATCATTCATTACGGGTAACCCTCGTATAACGCGGAGGTTAGGTTCCACAAAAAAGTCGCGTTATACGAGACAATGAACTCATTTCATTTCATCAATTTCAAAACCGCGTTGTACCGAAAACGTGTTATAGAAGTACCGCGTTTTATGAGGGTTACCTGTATTAATCGTTATCGTTCCTATAATAATCATCCGGGAATATGGAACAGCAATTGTAGTTAAAGTTAATATTATAAAATCGTTATGTTTAAAAAAAACCGTTTCGTAACTGCATTTTAACCGTTTTTATGACTAGAGAAAAAAACACGTTACTATAACGTTTAAAAGAAGTAATATTATGTATTATCAGAAAAACGTTATTGCAACGTTTCTCTTTCGTATTTTAGTCAGTTAAAAGTTTTCGGTTTAAAGGCAGTTACAGGAACGTTACTTTTACGTAAATATAACGAATTACAAATTTAACTCAAATTACTGTTTAGATAGAATCACTAAGTTGAAAATTGATCAACAAACCAACTAATCGGTGAGAAAGTGTATAAATAGAAACAATCCTATAGAGAAAATGTTAACACAACTGCAAAGTGTAACTTTGTCTGTAATGGAAACTTTTTCGAAATAATTTCTATGCACACGAAACGTTTACCGTTTTAGTAATTTGTAACGTATATTCATTCCATTATCGCGTAACTAACATGAGCATGACGACATATGTGCATTACAGAGGGAGGTGCATTGATTTCAGTATACATACCAGCTTTAAGATTTAAATTTAATTTTCCAATTATCCAATTGCAAATTTACTTTATCAAAAAACATTCTTTGTCAACAGCTTTCAAGAGTATGAACAACTTTCATTGTATTTACTTTCATTTGCATACTTACACCATATTCTGAATCAACGGTAAATCGCTTGTTAAATTTTGTAATTGAATAATGATTACGGAATTTCAGTGCAGCTGTCGCAAACAAAATGGTTATAATTACATTTTATTGTATATATATATATGTATATGATGATTGGAGAAATTTCAACGCGCTCAAGTACAGAGAGTACTTATACAAATCACTCAAATAATATTTAATTAAAGTTTTGGTTATAAATATTATTATACTTACCGATATGTATATTTAAGAAATGTTATTGTTGAAAATCTATCTAAAACTATAAATTGGAACATTATAATTATACATTGTGCCAGTTGATCGAAAAAGTCAATGAAAAAAAAAAATAAAGAAAAGCTCTGGCGACAACATGTATTATGGCAAAAGTTCACGTCATTTCGTCATGAAAATGCCGTTAAAAAGACTATTAAAATAGATTTAATCGCGTCAAATAATCAAACAAATTATTATCTCATAAAACATATACTTGTGTTTTTGGTGTTGTGAAATTCTCGAGAAATTTCCTTTTGACAATATACTCCGAATAGGAGAATTTTCTTATTTTAAGTGAGCGAACGTCACCGAAAATTTGTCCACTCACGAAAGAGGATGTCTGTTATAGAGACAGAGGACAATGTGAAATTAGTTTAAATGAAAAATTCTTAAATATTTTTAAAAATAAAAACAAATCACAATCTAACTCCCTTTCTTTTGTCCATAATTGCGTAAGAAGATTATAGTCTTTTAAAGAAAGCGCAAGCGCATAATTATATACAGGTAACCCTCCTATAAAACGATAGGTTCCAACTTCCAACATAATTCCATGTGAGACTTTTGTAAAACTACCGTGTTATACAAGAATTTTCGCTATTTTCATATTTTAGTGAAACCGTGCTATAGTATGTCGTGTTATACGAGAATTTCCGTAATTTTCCTTAAGTGTTATATGTACGACAAAAGCGTTTACAGGTCATCCTCGTATAACGCGGAGACTAGGTTCCACAAAAATGCCGCGTTATACAAATCCGCGTTATACGAGACAAGGAATGGATTATGTATGGTTTTCAATTAATTCGACTAATTCTCAACGCAGCCCATGAAAACTTGATACAGGAGGTTGATACAAGACCGCGTTATACGAAACTGCAACCGCGTTGCATAAGGGACATCCGCAAATTCTAAACTGTGTTGTAGCGAAAACACATTATAGAAGTACCGCGTTATACGAGGGTTACCTGTATATACAAAACTATGTCAGATATCTCACAACATTAACTTGAGTAGTTCAATTCACAAATCGCAACGGTAGCAGGAGCGACGTACGCAATTGCAAGTGGTAACGTTATGGACCCTAGATGGTCTCTGTGAGGCGCAAGACTGTAACACTTTTATCCATACCTTTAAGCATGTCTAACAGTGGCGACTTTAAAGAAGAAGCAGCACTACAGGTCCTATCTACTATTTTCCAAAATGGAATAGGATGAATGGGGTTTTTTTTATAATTTTCTCAACACAATTCACTTAGCATCCTCGTCAATATGGTCCTAACCTAATCTGAAGAGAGAGAGAGAGAGAGGTAATTAATTAATTTCTTTTGTCCTTAATCAATCGTTTGCAGGTACATTGATATTATGTCGTTTTTAAATCATTAAAAAATTTGATGTAATTCCAAATTCATTAATAATCGATTTTTGCGTAGAGTTCAGTTCACAATATATTTTGATATAGAGAGCTAAAATGCTATAGTATAGAGTATAAACAAGAAAAAGAAGAAAAAAAAAAAAAAAAACTTTGAAAAAGAATTTTATTAATGGACGCATTGAAATAATTCATTTTGTTCGCATGATCGGTTTTTTTCTACTTTATCGACATTTTCTTTATATTTGACATTTTTTTAATTCTAAAGCAGAATCGGGGTTAATGAGAGTTCTAAAAGTTTTGTGATCCATTAATAATTGATTATTGAGAATTTGTTTTACATAATGCTCTTTTTTATGAAGAGATAAAAAATGATGGGATAATTTATCCTTTGCCTATACATTTTTTATTACCCTGGTGGATTTGATGTAATTTCTTAATTTTCTTTGGGACAAAATTCGCACAAAAAAAAAAATACATTTTTTTTTTTTTTTTTTGCATTTTCTTTCTAAGACTAATTATAGGGCGTTTTATCTATGGAGGCGTGAATTGTTTCCAAATAGAATATAATTTATAAAAATTAATGGTTTTAGTGAATTGTGCCAAAATTAATGAATGAGGCAGATTATAATTTTGGGATGGTTTTTTCTAACTAAATTAAAATATTTTTGAGTACATTTGCCCGCATTTCTTTAAATGAAAATCGTCTTGTCGGTTTTTATCAATAAGGCAAATTCATTTCATGTACATATATACGTAAATTATCTATAGCTCAATGAAAATGGTGTAAAGGGTCGATGGAAATTTCGGTTTTTTTTTCTCTCCATAGAGCGGTACACATGACCTCATTTCTGTATAGGATGCGGAAAAACAGCAATGTTATCAGCAGATGTGGCTTTAGTGGAGTGTAGATTCATTTTTCTTATTTTAATTAGTGGAGCTAAGTTTGATTAATGTATTTTTTGCACACAAAAAAAAAGAAGGAAGAACGTGCCTAAATATAGGATGAAGGGAAGAGTGTTGTATAGAATAAAATAATGAAGATATAGGCATAAACAAGAATTCAATTACATATTTTTGTTTGTATTTTTCTTAATCTCGTATATTTTCATTTCTCACAGGCGAAAAGTTGATTTTGGCCTGGCAAATTTATATACCTACTTCTGACACCAATCATAAAGTGAATCTAGAAACTTCAACATAAGAGTTTCTTACAAAATTTACTGTTCATTTTATTTCAATATTAATTTAAAAACAAGCTTTAAAAAAAGGAGCGGGAATAATGACAAATTTTTTTTCCTTGCCATGAAAAATCAATCAAATCAATTGTTGTGTTGGTTGAACTTAAATATTCAATCGACCACAGCAACAGACAATAATTGGCCATTTTAAGGAAAATCAATTAATGGCACCGCAGGTAGGTACTTATATGGTTTCTGAGGCCGATGTTAAGGTGGAACATTTTGATGTTTCATCATATGTTCTATTGCCATGGACGATAATGCATTTAATTGGTTATGCACTATTTGCACATTAACATAGCGGCCATTTCTATTCATCAGTGGTTAGACCACAGAGTGATTTACACGTAAAACTGTTTTTCAAATTGCTTTTTCTTGAGATCAGTACACAAAATCGTTAAATTACTCTATAAAGTTACAACTTTAGAGAATTTTCTTAATGTTTTGTTAAAAAAACTGTGGTGTAGAAATTGATTTTAACCATCATCGGTACCTACCTTATTTCGAGTAACTTTAAAGTTCCTTTTGTACAGCCTATACGAGCGACATCTATCGATGACGAAGCCATATAGTTTATATACGATTTTAACCGTGAGCCAAAAAACTAGCTCCAAATTGGCGAAAAAATTAGCGGAGTAATTTCAACTTGAATTTAAAAAGTGTGCGTCAAATTTACACAAGGAACCGATAAAGATTAAACTAAAGAGAAATATCTTGTTTTGGAATTTTTATACGATACTAGAGACGTTTTATTATTTATCGGGGTTCACCCTCCTTTTTCCCCTTTCTACAGAAATCTTTTTCAAAAAGATAGGATACATTTTTCGATTTTACTACTAAAATGAAAAATATAACTTCAGCCATTTACAAAAAAAAAAAAAAACTCATCTCACTCTTATACGATGAGAGTGCCATCAATTCATTAACAAAATTGTCAATCAGCTGTAATATTAATTTACAACAACACCCTAATGAACATTATTACTGACATCTAATGACATTTCATTTGATTTTTTACGATGAAAATTAACCTTATAAAAATTATACAAAAAAAAAAAACGTATACACCTGTCGGTGCTCGGTGGTGAAGATGAACCTATACAATGCATGTATCTACACAGAGTACAAATACATTCATTTAAACTCAAAAATGTTTGTGTGGAAACAAGGGTAAAAAGCACCCCATTAATGTACCCATACAACACTGTGCGCTTGAAAATTTAATTTAATTTGTCAATATAGACCAGCCAGACGCATGAGTGCTTATGAGTGGCAGTAAAATTAATCAGTCGTATGTGGAATTCTACGGTATTTCTAACATTTTTGACATATACAATTAGGATGAAAGGTGAAAACTTACGAAGGAGTAGGTATATATGTATTTAATCATTTATCATCTATCTTTATTTATTTCAGCCAATAGTTAAATTAATCCTAAAGGATCTTTTTAAATTTATGCAATTTTACAATACACATTGTTAAATATGTGGATACGATCTCACGAAAAAATAAAAATAAGAATAAAAATAAAAATAAA
>JANSTT010017313.1:0-17573 GCA_026745375.1 Platyura marginata
AAAATAAAAACAAAATATCGATTTGAGTATAACTCGACTTATACTCTTTCAGATATATTCAAAAGATATATATATATTGGTGTTCATAAAAATAGCAATTTTGTATATTTTGTATGAAATTTGTTTAATCTCAAAATTTGAAGTAAAAAACTGCAAAACTGTAAATAAAATTTAAGAATGGCACTGTTAAAAATATTTAATACTTAATGTTGAAGAATTTTCAACCACTTTGACTATAGCACTTGAGATTCATGTCAATACAGATGAACGACAACTCATTGAACGTTCTCTATGTTAAGATCTTTAGAATTTTAGATTAGAAATATTATCAGGATGTCAAAAATTATTTTTAATTATCATCTTCTAGCTTTTTATTTAAATTAATTAGCATTGTAAAAATTGGTATTATGTCAATATTTAACGCTTATTCATATTATTCTCTTGTAAAAGCTATCATAATATTTATTATTCTACTTAAGTATATTCATATGTACATAGTACATATGTAGATAGCACAGGCTACGTACACATCACAATAAAAAAAAACTAATTATTTGCCGGCTCTGACCGAACTTTCAATACAGTAACAAAAATCTCTAATAATAAGCATCACGCCACACAGTATTTTTAAAGATAGAGGCAAGAAGGCACAAACAAGAACGTCTTGAACTATAAAATTGCTATGTGATGATAATAACAAAATATAAATGTGTGCTGGTATTCACAATGTACTGTACATAAATAATGAATGATTCAATCAATTATATTATAAAAGAGTCATTAAAAAAGAATAAGAGAAAAAAAAAAGAAAAAGAAATCAGCTCACCGATTTTTATTGAATAGGTAGCAAATAGCGCAAAAAAATAACAACACTTCAACATATCCAACCATTGTCGTTCATCGGTTGGTGGAGTGCAGTGCAGATTTTTCAATTTAAATTTAAAGTGTTAAAAAAACTTAAAATCAAATTATTCAAAAAGCTCAAAAACACACGCATTAGTAATCATTGCACATCATTTGTTTACGTCTTGAAAATATTTCCATTTGAAATTCACAAATAATCCATCCACCTTGACGGAAAGAATTTACTATTTTTTCAATGACTTAGATCTTAGAAGATGCTTAGAGTTAAATAGGCAGAACACACACAGCAAGTTATATCACAACAAGATGCATTTGCGAACTACTTATTTCATTACTTTAAGTTAGTTTAGTATAAAACGTTAACTATTCACTAAATTGCTTCTTATAATACCTATCACCACTTATTTACAACTAACTCTGATCGTTCTCGATTGACACACAACTTAGTTCTATTCGCTAAGTACAGAAATTGGCAAATAAACTCATATTACATGTGGAAACGAAAGAAAGAAAAAAATTCTTCAAAATGCTCACAATGCTCCGCTATATATGCAATGCACACACATTAATCCGCGTGGTCATATCAGAAATTATATGTTCGGCTGGGAATCGGTGTTGGTTGATGATAACAGACAATACATTCGGTATCGATAGTGGTCAGTGATGTTGTAGGTTCATGATTGTTCTCAGACTATTTTAAACTTTGACTTTCGTTTTAGATTTATGGCACTTGTTGTGATGTGCAGTGTAGAATGCGCGTTTGTTCAACAACAACAAAAATTCTAACAGCACAAAGTAAACGAAAATTCATGTTGCACAATCACCTAAAAAAGAAAATGTTAAAACAATCTGATTGGCTGATGGACTGACTATAATATTATTTCATAGGTTGTCTTGGACACCAAAATACTTACGAAATGTTTACGAAAGTTTAGTTTGACATTTTGTCATACATACTGGACTTATTTTTAATGTTACAATGTTATATACAGAACCACTTCAAGAAATTTAAGCATTGTGTCCTACTAATTTTTGAACGGGACTGAACTTTAATCCTCTTCGGATTAAACATAATTTCTGGTTTTTATAGGTAAAGAATAATATTTGGCACATTTTAACAATTTGTTTTGGAAAAATTTCAATTTTCGAAAGAAATCAAAACATTTGATAGGCTGGCGTTTATAAATTGAGCAATTGCAACGTTTAACTGAAAAAGAGAAAAATATAAATTTGCTCATAGTGATTTTATTATGGAATATTTTTAAAAATTTACCTATACAATACAGGGTGATTCATTAAAGATATGACAAACTGAGTAAGGCGATAAAAGAACTAATAATACTACCATTTCAAACGACCACTAATTTTAAAGAAGAAGAAATTTTAAATTTTAGTATTCTTCGGTTCGGAAGTTATTAAATTTGTTCTACCCTAATGAATTTTTGTGTCAATAAATTTATAACTAGAGAATGGTGGAGAATCGGATTGGAATGAATAGATCACCTTTCCTTGCATCACCCTGTATGCTTTGTATTGAATCAGTTTACCTTTCCACGTATATTTAAATAAATAAAAAAACATTAAAATGAATCTTGAAAGGGGTTACAATACTAAGTTGTAAACACAAAAGTGTTCAATAAATATTTATTTAATTTGTCAGAAAATGTTTTTAAGATAAATTCATACTTTTATTTTCGTTTTATTTAATAATAGTTGGCGAATATTATATTGATTATACTGTATGTGCTATCTTTAAGATTACTTAGGTATTAAATTAAAATTAAATTCAATATGTATAAGTTTTTAACATTTTTGATATATATGTAGGTAAGTAGGTGGATATTAGAAAATTATAGTGATTTTGATCGACTCTAATAGAAATGTACTTTTTGTTCCTTTACATTTTCTCCTGCCTCCATCAATTTTGTTTCGGTGTTAGTTTTCATCTTGTTCAAAACTGTTGCCAAATATAAAGAACAACAAGTGTATTATTTGCGGTGTAACAATATATGTAGGTTGACCTTACTGGTCATTGTAATCCCTCCAAAAATATTTAAATTATTAAATTATAATAAATAAAAATTCCACCAAATTGGTTTAGCACATAAATAAAATTCTAGAAGTGTCTGAAATCGATACCACATAGAATTCTTATTAGTAGAGTATCAAGCTTAGGATATAGATTTTGGATTGAATTCAATATTATTAAACATTAATAATTAAAAATTGAATTAACTATACTAATCGACGTATTTCTAAGAATGACAAAGACAACAACAAGCTACAACTTAAGAGTATAGAATAAAGATAGCAAATAACTTGTGGATGTCGAGAACCTTACGACGCAACACCGGGAATGCACACCAATAAAGGCGGTTTAATTATTGATGATATTAATTTACAGTGTGTTGCAATTATTGACAAGAATCACTTATTTTTAATGAATGAAAACCTAGGTATATGAAATGCGAAAAAAAACTGGTGATTTCAACAGCAAATAATATGGCGCTATGCACCGTTGAACCTTTTTGACGTGGCCTTCTTTCGGAAAATCTGCGGCTTATCAATTATTTCTTTAAGTACCTTTGCAATTATAAATTAAAAAACTACACAAGGCATTAAATTTGTTTACAAATAATTTAGTTTTAAAAAGTAAGATTTTATAAAATAGGGCCCCATCAAAACTTACTTGAAATTTTCACGCAACGAGGGAGGCAAACGATTTTGGATTTTTTCACCATACAAAGTTTATATATTCGATGTGTACACACTTATTGGATCAGTTCTACACAATATTGATAATTATGTTGCACAATTTTCAATTAATTTTTCACATTTAATATAAAATGAGAACACAAAAGCGATGTGACGCGTCAACGTCGTCGGAAATGTTTGGTTTTTTGATCAAATAAAATCACTTCTTACATTCCGGCTACGGTAGATAGAAAGAGAAAGATATTTAATTTTTTATAAAAATGGCCAACATTTTTGCTGGAGATGAATTCGTGTACATTTGTAGTGAGATTGTTTGTTCTTTTTTAAGGTAGTATAAAATCATAGATTTAATATTATAGACTAATGTAAATATAGTGATGTAAAAGTTCAATACTTTTCGGATTCATGGGTACTCAGGGATACTTTTTAGCTATATTCCGATCTTTTTGTATTCAAAACTTTGTTTTAAATTACAAAACAAAAGTCGTCCAAAAACGCACTCAGATCGGCTCTTTTCTTTGTCTCTCTAACTATTTCAATTTCATCAATTGTCTATTTTAATGCAACGAGAGGATGCACCGAGGGTTGCTACAAACTTTTATTTGTATTTGCTTTTCAAAACGCATCAAAAAATCGTGTTTTTTGTTAAAAAACGCGTTGAGCTAGACTTGAATTTTTCACAGTATGCTTCTGATATGTGTACATTTACACCCCCTAAATACAAATTTTTGTATAAAACATGAAAAAACTGTAAATACAAAAAATGTTTAATTTTTTATTTTGGATAAAATAGGATCAAGATGTAAGGGGATCGATTCTACGTATCTTTAGAAATATTTGACATTAACCTGAATGAAAAAACACCGAAACTTATTATATATATATATATATATATATATATACAAATCTGGAAAAAGGATGTGTACCTTTATATTGCTTTTATGGTTAGCAAACCCTCGATTTTTAAAAAAATATTTAAACTTCAACAACGAATTATAATGAAAATTCGTTTAATAAAGTATTAGGTACCGAGTACCCGATTGTTTTTTATATCAGCTAGTGAGAAAATGAAAACAATTTTGATCATAGTGGTGGAATGGATTTTTAAAGATAATAATTTGTTATTTAATTTAATGGTCACTGTAATGTTATTAGGCAAGATTGGACATCCCCAAACCCTACAAAGAACGTCGCTTGAAAATAAAAATAAAAACATCGTGCTGTATTTTTTATACAACTTCATGTATTATCTTTCAAATACAAATCGAAATATTAATATTTAAAAAAAAATTCTGTTACTTATTTCTTTGCAACTGGCTTCTTCTTGGCAATTCTTGATTTTCTAGCCAATGCCGATGCAACAAGTTGTTTTCTACGTATGTCAGCTCGTTTGAGTGCCAACACTGATGGATGTTTAACCGGTAACTCAATACCTCGTCGTTTGGCGCTCTCAACAGCACGTTCATTTTTGCGTTTCACATTTGCCAACATTGCCCGTCGTTTAACGACCTCAGCATATGGATTTAGTCTGACCAATGCACGTTTATTAACCAATGGATTAAGACGTCGGACACGACGAAAAACTGCCTTGTTCGGTGCTTGTAGTACACTGCGAATTTCTTCGGCTTTTAACAAACGCGATAAATCGGTATTTGCCATTTTAGGTTGTGGCAAATTGTATCCTTTCTTTAAGGTAGATGGTACCTTCCATGAACCAAACAATTCATTGAGACGCTTAAATGCCGATTCGGTCCAAATAACAAAACGACCAACATGACCACCGGGTGCCAATTTTAGTAAATTCATTTTATCAATATTCATTGTTTCAACACCGGGAATGTTGCGGAAGGCTTTACGAAGACCCTAAAAAATATGGTTTATTTATGTACATTTTCATTGTAGGCAAAAGATTTTTTTGGGTGAACTGTAAGGCAGCTACTATATTTTTTTGGTACTAGTTGCAAGATAGACAAATTTTGTTTTATTTTTGAAAAAGTAACGACTGGATAAGTTCAAGGAGATAGGCAACTTCGAGGTTGGTTATTTACTAATTATTGCAGCAAATCTAAATCTAGAAATAGATTAATACATTGGGAGAATGATAAAGCAAGACTGAATCTAGTTATGATCTTTGAGTTATCCATATTATGTAATCTAAAAGGTGTTTCTCTATTTATTCAGATTTGGAAGTTAGTTTTTTCGAACTATTTTTTATATTCACTTTCCTTTTTAAGCGAAGTGAGTAAATACACCTCAAACATTAAAAGAAAAATACCTTGATGAGAAAGGGAGAGGCAAAATTTAATTGAAGTGGCTAGGAAAGAAGATGGTTGTGAGATTCCCAATCGAATTGATTAGGAGAAAAAAACAAAAATTTAAAAGATCACAATGAATGTCACTGTTTCTATCACCGCTAAATTCATTGATTGAACTGGGCAGCGTAAAGAACAGTTTTAATGTTACAGTCTCGAATCTTAATCAAAATACAAAAATTTCTCATCTTGACCAATGGGTATACGACTGTGATCTTATAAATAAAACAAAATTTAACAATTGCTTACCTCATCCTTTTGGTAGACAATCAATGGTCCTTTACGTTGAATGCGACGACGATTACGCATTTTACCACGACCAGCGCGGAAACGCTGAGACTTGTAAACCTAAAACAAAAATAAAATTTGATATTCAATAAGTGCTCAGAAAATGTTATTAATTTATGTATTAAATGTCTGATCAATTTGCACCCGAAGAGATGCATTGAAAACATCGACCGGAACGCCTGTTTGATCAAATCACTCTAGCACCAAAGTTAAAAAAAATCCTCCAAATTCAATATTTAAGTTGATTGAATTTTTAAGACATCATTAATGCAAATTACCAAAAAATTAAAATATTTCTTAAAAATACCTTTTGCACATCAGCCCAAATCTTCATACGGCGCAAAAAAATTACAGCTTGCTTGGTCTTGGCCAATTTTTGAATTTCATCAGTAACAACCAAAGGAAATTCGGAAACACCATCGATAATATGTCCTTTAGCTTGAACAAGTGCTGGGACACCGGATGCTGCAATAGCTGAAACCAAAGCGTAACGACGTTGGTTTACATTGATCTTGCGATGCCATCTACGCCATGGTTTCGTGGGGGCAAACATACGACCACCACGACACATATTACCAAATGCACCTTGACCTGAACGATGAGTACCACCACCACGTACACGCGGTATACGAGCCACGGCACGACCGGTACCCCATGATTCAGCAGACGTTTGATGACCTTAAATAAATAATTTTAATTTTTTTGATAATGAGAAAATATTCACACATTTTAATTACCTGCTTCTTCAGATACAGCATAAGCTTGACGCTTATTTCTTCGCATAAGTTGATGAATTTCATTTACCACATCTGGACGTATTGGGGCTTTAAAAACAACCGGTAAATGAATTGTTGTGTCTTTGTTAGCAACATTTTTCTCAGAGTATATACTCACAAGGGGGCGCGCGGCCGCTAAACTCTAGAAATTAAAATGAAAACTGAGGTTATGTTTATAGGTTGATACAAGAAAAGCATTTTTATAGCTCCAAATTATAATTAATTATAATCAAATTGTAGAATATAACTATATAAATTGCAATCTCAACGGAAGAAAAAGAATTTCCCATTGAAAATAGACAATTTTTAACATAAACCACGTGCAAAGTACTTTCACTAAACAACAAGGTTTAAAGGGCGATTTTAACACAAATTTAGTAACCACAATTATGAAAAATAGTTAAATATAATAATAATATATAAATTTTAATTATTCCTTACCATTTTTGCTTATTAATTAATTCGTTATCCTCAAAATTATTTCTCAATTATTAGAAAAAGCCGTCCGCCATGCCACGGAGACTTGAAAAAGACTTTAAAATGCCGGAAATTTGATTAGGTCTTAATAATAGTTGTTTACACAACGCATAGATGTCGTAAAAAGTTTCACGCGCAATTTTCAAACTGATTAATATTAAATGACTTATATTCACACAATTAATGATGAAATAATATTTTTTAATTGATTTTATGAATAACTTTCAAGTTAGAGACACATCCACTTAACCGAAAACTAATAAAAATTAAATTATGGTATAGTTTTAGCAAAACCCACTAAATTGTACACTGAACTATAAATTATCATATTACATTTCAGGATATATTATGAATCTTTCTGATCTTTTTAATTATAGAAGTTTTGAAATAATGTTTTAATATCAATTTTTAATTTCTTGTCATTTTCCTAGAATAAAAAGTTAAGAAATATGAAAACTTTTTTAAATGAAATCATCTTTGATTACCTAAAACACGAATATAACCTAAAAGTAGTAAATGCAGCTCACTTCATGCCATTCCATTTAAAGTGTCAAAAAGTTAAAAAAATAAATTCAAACAAATTCGTCAATTTTTTATTTTGGTATTATTTTCAAGATTTTCTCAATAAAATCGCCAAATTAGTTTATTAATCAATAATTTATTCTTAACGATTAAATGGCCGGCGAAGTTCTTGTAGACGCACTTCCATATATTGATCAAGGTTATGATGAACCCGGCGTACGGGAAGCCGCTTTGGCTATGGTCGAAGAAGAATGTCGCCGATATCGTCCAACCAAAAACTATCTGGAACATTTACCAACACTAAATATAACCTCATTTGAAACAGAAATGATGATCAACGAATTCGAACGAATTCAAAATCGTCTGCCCATGGAGCCTCTCAGTATGAAACGCTATGAATTACCGCCGCCTCCACCAAGTAAAATTGCCGAACTATCGGCTTGGCAAGATTGTGTGGAAAATTCTATGGCACAACTAGAGCATCAAGCAATTCGTGCTCTTAATTTAGAACTAATGTTGGAATATGGTTGTGAAACGTGGAAAGCATACTTGGAGATATTTATTGCATTGCAAGCTAAAGCCCAGACAGTGCTGCAGACGTTGAAAAAAGATATTCAGGAAATTAATTGGAAACGCAAATCAAAGCAAACACAAGCGGGAGAAAAGTTGAGATCGTTGGAAGCACAGTGGGTAATGTTGGTGTCGAAAAACTATGAAATTGAACAGGCGTGTGCAAAGCTTGAAGAAGAAATTACTAAATGTCAAGAGAGCAATCACGTTGGGACGTAAAAAAGGTGATTTTTTTAAACTATTTTTTTTATTATCTTTAAGATTTGTATGACATATTATTGTTGAATTTTAAATCATTAAAATCACAATTTATCAAAAATAATTTCAACATTTTACACTACACGAAGTATTCCTCTCGATTAATTACATTACCATACTACTACAACTACAATATTGATTGAATGCCGCTAAAATATTTAGTAGGCTTCTCTTTCAGAAACTTCATTACTATCAAAGTATTCTAAGAAAAATGAATTCTACCCACTTAGATAGACAATTATTATATTAAAACTAAATTAATATTCCTATGATTATCATATTTTAAAGGCAAAATAAAATGGTGCTTTCTTGGTTCGAAATTCAAGGTTTTCAGAGAGAAAAGATGTACGCTCGTAAGGAAAACAGAAATTCTACAGTTGAATTCAAAGCTATAAAATCGGTTCTGTTTAATAAATTTTTATTTTTGCATTGAATTTTTCAATAAATTATCTTACTCGGACATTTGGGAAACAGACATCTTTGCAATTAAAACACTAATAAGTAACAAGCAAACCAATGTTTTGTTTTTTATTAAAACATAATAATTTAAAGAAAATATTGCACTGCATAAATACACATTTTATGTATTCTTGATTGTAAATCAATTTAAATGCTGATAGCTGGTATAATATTGTGTAAGACTTCTATCGGTAATTATCGTCGGTGAAGTGCCTCTACTAGCAACAGCCGTTAATGATGAACTACGACATGAAATCGGTGGACTTCCCTGGGCATCTGTACATGTATTATTACCATATGCCATATTGAATAATGCTTCTGGATCACAAACAAATTTGTATACATATCGTTCACCTACAATTAAAAAAAAAACAATTTTTGGGTAGAAGCAAAACCAATTTTTTTTTTAAATTTATAATTAAACCTGCAACTTTTTGCATTATCCCTTTCTCATAATAATAACGCAAGCTTCTCGATAGTTTATCATAATTCATAGCTGGTCTATTTTTCTGTAAGCCCCATCGTCGAGCAACTTCTTCTGGTTCGACTAATTTGAATTCCATTCCGCGACCCGTCCATGCTATACAACCGGCACTGTTTTAGAAATGTAGAACACAAATTTAACACACAAAAAAACATCAAATAAAATAGAAACCTTGCTGCCGGTTCATCTAATAGAGCCACTAAAAATTGCCACAACTGCAGTGATCCACGTCGTTGATGTATTGTTCCATTTACATGAATTGTACTTTGATTGGACGATACGACATTTGTTCCAAAATCTGGTTCGGTCGATGATACTGTCGATTCAGTTGGTCGATAGGAATTATAATTGGTGTGATATGGTAGACTAGAATCGGTAGGCGATTCGACATTTACCAATGGGTGACTTGATGTTTGCAATTGATGGTGAGACGTTGAGTCTGGATATGGAGAATGTTGTGAAATGTGTTGGGATTGTTGTTGTTGTTGTTGTGAGGCATTAGAATTATGCGGAGGCGATTGAATTTTAATGTTTGTGTACAATGGTTCGGAAAAGATTTTTTCTTGATAGTGGTGCCAACCTGTAATGAGAGTGTGTGTGTGTGTGCTTAAATAAAAAAAAATAATTCCGCTAACATGAAAATAGATAGAAAACTTCGTTTGGGAACCATTTAATTTAATTGTATTATCTAGATATGAGAGAAATCAACATCTTAACCAATTCGGTTTAACTCCACAATAAATTCGGAAAAACTTCACTAATTACAGTGAAATATTTTTAATCTTTCCATCTCATATGTACATACGTTAAGGAATAATAACAAAATAAACATAAAATCAAATATTGACAAATTTTTCATAATTTAACGCTATTACGCCTCCAGCGATAAATAAACGTAGCTATTAAATATGTGTACTGTTACTGTTTAATATACAATACTCTCACTTCTCCTTTCTTACTGTATTTAACCTATTGTTGTTTTTTACATTTAAATTTAACATTTTGCCAAAAATTTTAGTATATGTACATTACATAAATATATACATACAACAAATATATGTTGGCCACGATATATGTATGTACTCATGTAGAAATACATAGAAGATAGCAGAGAAATAAAAAAAAAGTTATTTAATTATGAAAATATTAATTTATTATTTAACAAACAAAAACAACCCAACCAAAAATGACTGTTTGGCTGCTTATTAAAATTTCATATAAAATCCAATGGGGATCTTCATTTGGAGGGGTGATGATATTTAGAGATTTGTGTTTGTTTGCGATAAGTTATTGAAACATAAATGTACATAATGTAAATATGTATGTCTCGTTTTTATGTTTTACATAGTCGACATTTATGGTTATTCGGAATATCTCTCGATGTATCTATATTAATGTAAATGTAACGTTATTTTCAAAATCCAATCTAAGGTTATATAATTTATTTAATATTTTTCACTCGTAGTTCTTGCTCTTTTCAAAAATTTTGAAAAAAATAAACCTGAAATTAATCCAAAAAAATTGAAAAACAAATATTTTTAGACCTTAAAATAAAAACTCCAAAAACAGGTCAAAATTAGTTTTACTAATAGAAAGTTTCTAATTAAACCTCTTTGAAAGCTATAATTAATTCATTTATAGCAATCATCTTTAATCGTTTTTAAACCGACTGGAAATGACGCTACTTTAGTGTAATTATTCAAAGTGAGTCTATCAGAATAATAGAAAAACAAATAAAATCACTTTTAAGATCTTTTATAATATAATATACAATATATATATATATGTATATATATATATATATATCCCTTTTTGCAAACAAACTCCATTTAATTACGTTCCTCGGACTCGGCGAATCTTCAAAAATTTGAAATCTTCAGAAACCCTGGCTATAAAGACACCACATAAATAACTGATCCATTATTTTAATTGAAAATATGGATTCCATTTTTTTTCCTTAAAAGTGTTACTTTCTAAAATTATTAATATCCGCTTAAGAAAATATAAATTTAGTCTACCAATATAGGTAGATCTGTAGAAAATTACCCATTAGTGATTTTTTTAATCCATAAAGTCAAATTTATAAGTATACAAATGTGGTCTCCCCCCACAAACAGTTACTGATCTTATATAAAAATCAAATCACTTGAACTCAATTCAAATCAAATCAGACACCAGACTAGGGTATGCTATGCACGAGAAGTAAAAAAAAAAGAAAAAAGAAGAATTATCAACGATGCTTCTCACGTTTTACCTTTGCATAATCCAATCCAGAAAATTATCCGCCAATATTTTTCTATTCATATAATACTAATTTCAATGAACAGGAATAATATACACATCTCAGACACTTCGCGTAAAAATAAAATCGTGTATCAATTTGTGGAATATTTTCTTTCGATAATTGAAATTTGAATATTTTGTTATAAATCCTGTATAGATATACATGTAAAGGAAATGGGGGAACAGAATACACCGCTTCCCCATTTAATAATATTTCTCTATATACATTTATAGAGATCAAAAAAATTGTTATCTGCCACTCTTTTAAAACTACATAATCTCTAATTGTTCATTTATATTAATTATAATAATAATAATAGATTCCTACTGCTAAAGATGGTTTCATTACAAGCTATAATAATAATAATGGTATGGCTTATGCAATCATGATTAGTGTATATAGCTTTGGCCTTAACGCATCAGCTCACCCCTTTCAATTGCATGGTGGTTGATTTCATAAGCTTTTCGGTACAGAACTGATTAATAGGATTACACTAAACGATTTTGATCACAATGCGTAGTATTTTTTACTATCCATAATTAAAATAGTTTTTTATTAAATTTACTAGTAATGTGCAGGTGATGAAAAAAAAATCAACAAAAAAACCTTCAACTACCTGTTGACTATTACACAAAAGCTAATAGACGTCCATATGGGAAATTGATATCCATTTCAATAATGTGTTTAAATGCTCATCATAATGATTAACTAAACATAGACAAAATACAACCCCTCTCTCTATATATGATATAATTTATATAAAACAGAGATTATGCAAGAAACAAGTTAAATAATTTATATTCGTTATGAAGGGATTTGTGTATTTGTATACAGTAAAAGGGATGAAGGAAAACAATACTGACATGACTATACAACAACTACATTATGCTATTTCATTATGTATGTTTAAATAGGTACAAAAAGTCAAATGGAACGAATGAGAATGTAGCCAATAAATATTTCAGGGAAATTAATAGCATTTATGAGGGAGTGAGTTTGATTTTTGTTTTTTTTTTTGTGAAGGCAGAATTTTTCTTTCTTACTACGTCACTACTAAGAGCAGATTATACACATATATGTAATAATATAATATGCATTATGATAAAGTGAAAGGGTTAAAAATGTGATTGCGGACTTAAAAAGTTGCAATATTCATTGTTAGTTGAATGTTGGTTGGATTAAAAGACCCTTCTTACAGCACCATTATGCACTGTCAAAAAGTCTATACAATGCACCTTCTACCTTTATCTTTACCTTATATGGTCTCAAATTTAAGGGCACCCTTCGATGACAGTAACCCAAGCGTCGGACAACGTTTTGTTCAGAAGCTAAGTACTCTCTTTGCATGCAAAAGCTTTAACCCATTAACCAGGTGAGAAGTATCGCAAATTGATTTTCATGGACTGATAGATGAAGAATAGGACTACTCAGAAATAATTTGGGGTTCATATAGTACCATGCCTCGAGGGGTAGTTAGGTGAGGAAGTTTACAAAGTCGGAAAAATTCTACGGAAATGGCTATGGAAAATTAGGGGAGTGGAAAATCGGAAAACTCTCTTGGTACCTAATAGCCTTAGGTATCCTCTATATAACAAAAATATATTTACCTGTGGTGGGGCCACTCGCTACAAGGCTACAGGTATGATTTCATAACAAAATACCCAATTCTCTGTTAGAGGGTTCTAAAAATAGTAAAAATGAGTGATTATATGTTATGTTGTTCGAAAAACATGGAGGAATACATGTTATATCAGTGGCTGTGTGTGGCTAGCTAAAAAAAATGTCTGTGTGAAGTTTCGTCAAAATCGGACGAATGAATCGGGCATCAGTCATTAATGGGTAAACTAATAAATTCCACCTCTGTTAATGTGATCCTCCCATCCACCTATTCCTTTGAATTTGGGGGTATTTTACATTTCTTCTATGTAATAAAACCAAACCTTTTTGAGCCAATGTATCGGTCTCCTAATTGCCTATCACGTTGCAATGTCCAGATATTTACCACAATCTTTTGGCTGTATCTGAACAAATGAACATAGCACTAATTGAATAGTAATTTTAACTGCTGCCAAATTATAAATTCTGTAAATGATACAGGCGAAACCTCATTATGAAATTATTATCATTATGACATTATAAAAGTCTTAATCATATTCGCTTAAGATTTTTCCGTTTCCCCTATACTTTATTTATTTTCGATGATGACGATTGAGTGGTTGGATAACCAAAATGTCATCTGGCACGTAGATTATAAGGTTTTGTCAAAAACCCTGATCGGTGGTTCTATAACACCTTGACCAGTTCCCACGTTTCACAGAATCTCCACTATCTCCATTTGAACTCGTTAAAATTTTGTTTTTCAATTTTATCTCTATGCTAACATATAAATATGTAGTATGTACCTATATGACAAATTCAAGGTCAATCAAGATTTCTTCATTAAAACTTAAGTAATTCTAACCGTAAATTGAATTTGTCAATTAACACTCAGGGGTGCCCATTACTTTATTAGCCTGTATGTATAATACCCCGGTACACATACATATTATACGTAAGTATTTGTATAAAAACACTAGTGAATAACTACCCCATCTTAATATACTACAAATTACTGTCATATAAGGTTATTTATAAGAACATTCAAGAGGATAAACAGTTTTCGGAGTATATAATTCACAAATTACCTTCTGTTGGTTCCCGTTTTACTATTTGTGGAGTACTAGACAATCTAGATAAATAAATAAAAAGATTGGAACTATTAAAATTACCTACAATAAATTGAATTAAATCTCATACCTATAACAGTATGGATGGGATGATGGAGGAAAATCAAAATAAGTTGATCCATTTCGAATTGCTTTTCCTGGAAAAAAAACAACAAAAATATTTTGAAAAGTCATTATTTTAAAGAAAGCTTAATATAAAAAAATACTTGCATGTACCTATACTATTCTACCTATAATAAGATTTAAATCTAGAAGTAGTAGGAGACATACATATGTACATAACCAAATGTTCCATGCAGTTATATAGATTTTTGTTCCCTGTGGTTTCTTGTAAAATATCAACAAAATTTGTTTTCTTTACTGTTTGACATTCTATGTCACATCACCCGTTGTAATAAAAGATTCAAAATTATATGCTTTTGTAAGATCACAAAGAACATATTTATTATATATGTATATATATATTTGTGAGGGTTTGAGAGTGTTCTTCGAACAGTCTAAACAGACAAGGTCTCCGTAACATCATGTAATCGAAATAAATTGACTCTTTGATCGTTTAAATAAGATTCTGCCATATATGTAATGTGGGTGGGTATATTGTGAGATTTTTCTAATTTATATTTAAATAGTACATGATAATTCTACAGACAACATTTCTTTCTTTATCAGACCGAAAGAGTAATTATATTAGAAATAAAAAAGGAATAATTTTCTAACATTTAATTAAATAATAAAATTTTAACTTTATTTGAATTTTAAATTAGAGATTTTGTAGTAGTATACCGAAAACGGATCCAATCCTAACTCTATCCTCTTGATGGGCAAATCACATATGAACATCTCCTTCAAATTTATCCCGGAAACGATTCATTGGATTGAGTTGTCACTTTAAACACAACTAATGGACATTTTAAAACGACCTGTGATGGATGTGTGGTCAAATTGTGCCATTTAACGTGTGTCGTTAATAATAATTGAGATACATTAAGTATCGTGGGAAGTATGTTTAGCCAGTAGCCTGTGGGTGTAATCCACCCAATTGAAAATTATAAATGAATTATTATTTCCAGTTACACGGGATGCCCAGTGTACATATATTTTTATAAAAATGAAAATGTCGTCGCCCTAGAAACCAAAACACGTATCAACTACTTTATTCCAAAATCTACACATCGATATTGACTGGCGTAGATTTTAGAAAAAGTGGTTAATACGTGGTTTCCTTTCTAGGCCGACGATGTGTTATAAAATAAATATATTTTTTCCAGTTTTTTAAATGATATTGCATTTACTTTGTTTAATTTTTTAATTTTGCTGGTAAATTTAAACTTATGGGTTGTAATATTGGAATGCAGATGAACGTTAGTAATGCAGGGTTGAACAAAAATCAAAAGTATATCTATTTGCTATATATATAAGTATATATATGTAACTACCTAGTTATTTAAAGAAACATTTATTTATGTAATATCTACTTAGTATCTATTTAATAAGATTTTATTAGGCCCTTTAAAAATATTACTTATACGTTGCAAATGGGACGACGCTCTATGCGCCCTACGGTAATATAAAATTGTATATTTATTTGTATCAGAAATTTCAATTTTTTTTTTAAATAATTTAAAGAACAGTTTAAGACTGGAGAAAAATTGCTACTGCTACTGTTACTCTAATAGACAGTTTTAAACTCTAACGCTGTGGCGTCATAATCAGTTCCAAAGTTAGAAATTTTTAAATTTCGGAAACTATTCGATTTGGCGAGGACAATAAGTTTATTCATATTCAATCGAATACATTTTTTGGGGTATAGTATGATCTATTGGTGGATAGTTCGATTTTCACTTTAAATATTTGTATATAATCAAATTATTATAATACTAACTAATACTTCTGCTATATAATAACTAATTACCATTACTATTGCGTCCATTTGAATAATTATCACAATTTTCTATTGAACTAACTGAAAATAAAAAATAAACACTAAAATCAAGAAATCAAAATTTTCAATTTATCAAAAACGTATTTTACCTTCATGACACCAAACATCTCTGGGTGGTGCTAACCTGTATTCTGTGTAAAAATCTTTACAAAAAAATTCATCAATAAATTAATTTATACAAAAAAAAACAAAAAAAAAAAAAATCGGTAATAAAATAACATACCATCATGTAAGTTGTGATGATGCAGCTGTGGTGATGAAGATGGAGAAATTCGTCGATTCGTTGTGTGAAAAGAGAAATGTCCCAGTGGGTGACTGCCACCAATCGATGTTGTTGGTGAATCCACAGTCAAGGGAGGTTCCTGCTGTGAACATTATTTATATTTTCTAGTATACTAATACATAATAATATATTTGTGTATCTTATCTTAACTTAAAGACGATATTTTTTTTTTCTTTGTTGCAAATGTAATAAAATCTTAGATTTTTTTACCCACTTTAATTATAGGTAGAAGAAGTTAGAGTTCTATTACGTAGTTATAGAAAACTTATAGAAGTTATTTATTTTTATTTTATTTATTTATTTTTTTTAATGTTACCATCCTAGTACTCTAGTTATCTATAATCCCGTAATTAAAAAAATAGAAAAACATAGATCCAATAAGCGAAGTAACGCCATTTGGATGGTGTTATGCTCACATATGAGTAAGTGCCTGAACCTCACTTTGAAAATTTTCTGGGGCTAAGTTTTTCGTAATTTTGTATAGCAGAGATAAGCAACGGACATCAAGGTAGGTCAAAAAGTAATGCCCTATGATAGAATTTCTGAGTAATGAAACTTTCGTCGCTGTAATTATAATGAAAACAGGCTTTAATGAAGATATTAAACTTATGTG
>JANSTT010017314.1:0-17573 GCA_026745375.1 Platyura marginata
TATACTATTATATTTCATTTTTTTTTTTTTTATTTTATTGTTTTTAAGCGCACTTTAATAAGCACAAATGGATCAATAAACATTGAAAATTGGGGTAAATTTTTGGAAGGAACATTTTAATACATTTTCTGTTAAGTAACAATACATATTATATATATTATATATATATATGTATATATAACAATAATGTAGTATAAGTAATTAAATTCAATTCAATTAAGAAATTTCATTTCATTTTCAAGTCAACGAGTAATACGACGCCATCATATCATAAGTTACAGTTGAGTTGACAGTTCAATTTAGAGTCGCTTATCATCCTTTCAGAGCGCGATGATACTGTAGTGGCATTTACTGAATACAAAACACAGTAAAGGACCTCTTCAAAAATAATTCCATCTTTATTGTATTGTTTCATTTCAAATTTCTTCCTATTTTTTTTTTTTGTTTTTTTTTTTTTGTTTCCCATACATTTCATTGCGAAGTATTAGCCATGAATGACAAGCGCTTATAACAAAAGTTATGTGTTTGTATGTATGTCTATAATATATGTAATCGCAGAGTACGTACATACAGATATAAGTATGTATGTATACCACTCAAATATTCTTGTATATTGTTCGTTAAGTCAGTTTAAGCTTCTTTGTAAAGCAGACATTCCCATTTGAGAATAAGAAAATTGAAAGCTTGTCTTGTATTGTGATTGAAAATATATAGCTATCTTATATTATGTACTACTTATCAATAATTTTAACGACTACATATTCAAAAATTACCAATTGTTCTGAATAGTCGTGGAAATATGTAGATACAAAATGATGTACATACTTAGATAAGTGGTACACATAAATAATAAATGTAAGCTGACCAGACGTTCTCCTTTTAATTTTTTCGAATTTGTGACCTCCTTTGAAGAAAATTATCCTCCTTTGTCCTCTTTTCACCTAATTTAACTTAATATTATCAATAAAAACAGATTTAATGTCTCTTACACATCGTTACTACATATTGTATTGTATTATTATTTGGGGGTAATCGATTCACCTCCACCTATTTAAATCTATTGTAACCCACTTATTACTTTTATTTCCATAGAGCCACTCCATTACCTAAAGTACCACCTTAAGTCCAGTTTCTTTTAGGAATTTTAGAATCTTGAGTGGATTTAGGGACGGAAGGTCTGTATTTCTCCAGATGATCTCTCCTTTTGCAGAGTAGAGCTCCGCATTTTGTAAGGAGATGTAGTGGAATTTCTTCTGCTTCTTCACAGAATCTGCACGAGCCGCTGTCTTTCACACCGAGCTTCCTTAGGTTTCCCTTCAGTTTGCAATGGTAATTGCCGAGTAGTACTTTGGACAAATTCATACAAAATCCTCTTTAAATCCAAGATTTGATTTAGCGAGAAAAATCCTTTGAACATTTTTCAAAACAATTCTATTGACTTTTCATGGATTATTTCCTCGGGATATGTTCGTAGATTAATCCATATTATATCTATGGATTTTCGTAAATAAATTCCAGAATTAAGTTAGAAACATTTTTAGTCTCACAGCTTAAAAAATGGGTAATGGTCAAAATGATGTTAAATTGTCTATAAACCCGAATTAAATTTACAATTTACTTGTAATTTGTTTTATATGACATTTCATAGGCAAAACAGTTTTAAGTGCATAAAATAAAATACATAGTTTCAAACGAAATTAATTTTTTTTATATCAATTTAGAAAAGAAATAAAATTTTAATTTCGTTTCGATATTTGATTCTAATCGATGTATATACATCAGTGTTGCCACATTACCACTTTGAGAGCATTTTTGCGACAAATAACTTAACTTTAACTTCAAATATTAATTAAATACCCCTAAAACTCCTAGAGCCTATCTTTAAGCGTTCCCACAAGAATAATCTCTCCAAGAATAATCCCTCCATGTTTATGCAACCCGACCTATGGTAAAATTATCACAAAAAGTTTGTTTTAAAAATTTCTTTTTTTTCCAATTTTGACCATCCGCTAACTCAATATACTATATACGATAATATACGAAACAACTTTAGTTTTTATTGTCTCCTGAGAAGTACTTAAAAATGAGTTAGCGGGTATTGTATATAAGCCATCAACATACAAAATTCTTCATTAACACATTCCACAAATAATATTTCATTTGAATCTAGATCGAATATTGATTGCCCGTTAGATCCTTATATTCCAAAATGTCAGCCGAAAAATGCAAATGTTTTTCCTTTTTTTCTCATTTCATCCATACAACTATTCAGTACCAATCTATGTATATCCAAGAAAAATGTAAAACAAAATGTCGATATAAGTTATCGTGTAATATCAATATAAACAAGTTACAACCATCAAGACTCCACTCTTAAAAAACTTAAAATAATAATTTAAGAAAAAATGCTATCATTAAAAGTCAATTTATTTATACACAAAAATATATTATTTAGAGATCAATACATATACAATATTAAGTAAATATACATAAATAGAGCCATTTGTGTATGTATACTGTATAGTGATGACATCTTCCATAAATAATTAATTTGTTTCATTAATGATTTTACATGAAATTCATCGTTTATTGAATATTTAATTTTCAAATTATCCTGAGTAAATATGAGGTTAAAACATTTCTACAAGATAAGAGTAAAGTTTATTTAAATTTAAATTAATGAATAATTTATCTAAGAAATGCAACAGATGATAAAAGGGTGTTATATGAGTGTAAAGGAGAGTGTATACTTAAGTTTTCTACAAAGTTAAGGTACTGAATTGTAATTATTAAAGAAGTTAGTCTATACGACGAGTACATATACCATCTTGAATAGATAATGAGAATGCAAAATGTGTGTTTCAAGTTGTTTTATCAATGCACACATTATGGTGTATTTGTAACACACATCCAATAGATGTTGCATTCGGTGGGGATGATTGATATGGAAATTTAATAAAATTATAAACGTTTAAAGTTTAAAATAATAGCTATGTATATCGTTAACATGTTTTCCCAAGAAAAATGAAAAACAAAAAAATTAGAGCCGTTTACTGAATTATCTTGTGGGTTTTTTTCCTGTTTTTTTTTTTAAAAAGTGACATAATTTTGAAGTTTCTTAATATTAAATATTTAAGATTTTGAAATTTTGTATTTTCATAATATTTTAAATTTCCAGCATTTTTTGGCAAATAAATTTTTTAGAAATACCTAATTAACCTATTAAAGGCCATAGATTTTAAACATGACAGAGTAAACTAAAATTTTTTACATAGTTACTCTCATTTCTCAGAATTCAATTGTAATTTATACTTTTGTAAATTTTTCATTTTTAGAAAACTTTAAACCTTTAACCCTGAAGCACAAAACGGAGTCCGTTGGAATCCACTAAGGAAAAAAGACCAATAACTTTTAAACGGATAGCTTTTTCAATATGAGGTTTTTTCGTATTTTTAAGTTTTATAAGATTTAGGAAAAAAAAAAATTTTTTATTTTTTTATTTTCACAACAATTTGGTGTATTGAAATTTTTTGTAACATAAACGCAAAACGGAGTCCGTTGAAATCCGCTTTAATTCCTATATAAATATAAGTTTTTGGACTGTTTCTTCAAAACAAATCAATTTTATTAACATGTTCAAAATTAATAAATTTATATAAAATAAAACTTATGTCTGTCTGATGAAAGAAAATGGAAAAAAAATTGGTTTTTCACCAAACATCGTAAAAGCTTTTTGGCGGTTTTTTCAAAAGTGACACAATTTTGAACTTTCTTAATACTATTAATGCACTAATTAAATGTCTTCCAGAACAAATTTTTTTTTGTTCACCTTTTCATGTTCAAACTGTATGGACCTTAAAGGGTTCACTTTATGCAAAAATTGTTATTTGGCCAAGAATGCCGGAAAATTTAAATTAATATAGAGATGCGAAATTTAAAAAAAAACACATATAATAATAAAAACGTTCAAACTTGCGTCACTGGAACACCCGATAATTTTTTTTTCATCAAAATGTCTTAAGCATTTTTTTTTAAATAGTGCCATGATTATTTAAAAGCCGCCATTAATCAGTAAACAACCAACAGTAGGCCATTTTGAGAAAAAATGCTAAGATTGATGATCAAATCAAATGTTCGTTTTGAGAACGTAAGTCTATATCATAGATTTTTTATCACTGCATCCAGACGGCTCGAAATAAGAAGATTTCTTTTACCAAAATTTGTTTTCTTTCTTTAAGGAGGAGTACCACCTTTGCACTTTCAAAATTTTTTTTGGTCTTAAATGACACTTACAAGTGTGCAGAATATATTTTCATTCATTAGAAAGGTGACCGACACCTTTTTCCTTTGGTATAAGCCGGTTTAGTTAGTTAGGTTAGTTGAAAATATTCAATTATTATTTATTTGTAAAACTTTAAACGAGTTTTTCTCGAAACAGCATTTTTCAAATTGGTCGTTTTTATACCCTTTCTTCGGTGAAAAATAGAATTTTTTTTCAAATTGCCGCCATTTTCTTAGAAATTGGAATTCCTTAAAACACCTATGTACTTCGTTAGAAAATATTTTTCTAAAGATGAATCTTTTTTTATTTTGGTTCTAGGACGAAGCAGACCAAACTTACGATGTCCGCAGATTGACGCTGCACTTCGAGCGGTGTCTACTTTGGCGCTACTTTTGAATAAAAAAAAAATTCAGATTATACTTAAAGAATTTATTAATAACCTATGAAAACAGATTTTGTTTCTGATCATTCTTTGTATGAAAAAAAAATCATGAAAAACCTTTAAAAAATAGACGTCAAAGGTGGTACTTCCCCTTAAAATAAGTAATTTAATTTCATATTGTATCTCTACATATGTATAAATGTATATTAGGTGGATTATTTTTATATGGAGATTTTTGGATTGAAATTGAGAAATGAATTTTTATTTTTTATTATTATTTTTGTTTATTTGTTTATTTATTTATTGTGAATCAAGAATTTTTATATATTGATAAACTATAATCTGAAAATCATGACTTTTTATATTTAAGTCTATATAAATAATTATAATATGAACAAAACATAGACATGTTATATATCATTTTAAAGTTATTTAATAACTTATAACATTAAATTAACATTAAATTCAGCTAAAATTGTTCGTTGAAGAGTTATAAGTAAAAAACTGAAAAATCTACCAATTTTTGACCATCAAATATAATTTATTTTTAACAAAATTTTAAACTTAAGATTTTTAGGCAATAACACAAGTTTTCCGCTCCCAGGGCTTTGGCAAATCTCAGTTTTTAAAAAGTGATCCACCCTAATGTATATACATACATATATGTATGTATGTAATTGAGGTATCTATAGATATTTATAAACTAAACATAATTAATTATCTGTTATACCTTTACAAAAACAAACAAAAATAATAGAGCAATAATTTTAATATAAAATATATCCCTACTTGATATCGTTATTTATGGTGTATTTTTGAAACCCTTGTCCGCGTTTTGCTGATAAATGATAATTTGATGCCTGCACAGCAGCGAATAATTGAACCAAACGCAAATGTTCAAATACAGTACGTATATATATGTACCATTGTATGACCCAGAATAATGTTTTTGTTATCTGCATGTAATTTATTTGTTGTAGCAATATGTGTCGGGCAATTGTAACTCAATTAGATACTAGCGAATACGGAATCTATTCAAACGTACGCGTAGATATAAAATATATTAGCATGTTGCATTTATATGTACATACATATATATTGTACATACAGCACAATACGAGTATATATAACGTAAATAAATATAAATTTTAATAAAGTTCTAAGCCAATAGATATGCGAAATTTTAGAGATTGTTTACAATTTATGTAAGATATGTTCTTACAGTGGCATTATTTCAAATTGTTATAATGAAAAAAAAAATAAAGAAGGAAATTTTTTTTTTTAAAGAAAAAACTCGAGATGGAAAGGCGCCTCCAAATTGTAAATTTAGTACCTCTGAATATCTTTTCCGACCGATGCGGTATGGATGCGAGGATATTTACTCACGTAGTGTTCTTGTACTTCGAAACGAATGAAAGCCATCGTATATGTAAGTGTTTCATAGGTCTTGTTAAGTACACAACTTGTTGTACCAATAACGTAAAATTAAAATTAAAATAAAGTTAAAAAAATAAAAAAAGGGGAAACAAATAGTTACGTTTTGTAGTTAGTTTTTAGTGAAATCTTGAAAGAAAAGAAAAGGAAAAAAATTTAATTCAAAATTCCAAAGAAGTGGCATTAGTTCGATTCCGAGGTACACGAATCCCAAATCTATCTAAATCCCGACCATCGTTGGATGGAAAGAAAAAAACTACGTTGACACAAGGAAAAGGAAAGGAAAATGAAACAATAAAAATTAAAAGAGAAATAAAATAAAATTAATTAACTTTAAAAAGGAGAAAAAAGAAATCGTAAAAGAATAAAAAAAAAAATTGATCAAACATACACCGGAAAAAAAACTCAATAGAATTAACCTTAAATTATTTTGTAAATTTAAAAAAAATTTAAAAAAAATGTGCATGTTTGCTTGTAGTTATTTATTTAAAATAATTATTAACTATTTCGATTTTTAATAACTATTTTGATTGATTGAAAATACTTAAGTAATTAGAAATTTTGGAATCTTGTTGTTGTTAATTATAGCAATTTAGCAAAAAAGTTTAATTCATTCAATCAATTTTTTTTTGTTGAAATTTATTTATTATTTACATATTTATTATTTGATTAAGTATTTATTAATATTGCATGCGATGGAAATATTTATTTAGTATTTAAGTATATAGTGTTGTGATTTATTTATTTATTAACTGCAATTTAGAAATTTTGAATGCAGGCTTCCTTTTAATTATTAATTTTTGTTTAAAGTTTATTTATTTAGTTCAATTTTGCATTTATTTATTAAATTATTGGTGGTAAGTTTAATTAAAATTTTTTATTATTCTTTCGGGATTAATGGCTAATTAAAAATTAGGATGTCATGGAGATAAGCTCTGTTGAGAGGACCCCTTGAGTCAACATGAGTGGGGTACATTGCATATTTGTGCATGTGTGTTTTACTAGGTGGATGAATAGTCCCATGCCATTCAGGCTTTCTGTTTAGCCGGATCATTTTCAGCAATGTGCCTCCTTCACCTAGTGAAATAGACTAATTCGTGTAGCTCGCCCCAAACCACCTGTTTCAAATTGCCGCCCAAAATGGTATAACAGCTTCCTAAATTCTTTTCTTCTGTTTTTCAGGCACCTTCAGTACGAGATGGAAGAATAGTATGTTAATTTTTTTTTATATGTATATTTATTTCGGAACTTTCGTTATACAAATATGCTAGAGCATCGTTTGACATGTCAAAATAGAAATTCCTTTTTATTTTCACGTTGTGTACCTCAATCGTTTGAAGTACCTGTTGGTTAGTAATGTTTCACGTAATTTTTTTTTTTGTTGGACGTTCGTTGTCTGATTAATAGCAGATTTGCACGATTGTGGTCCTTTGACATTTTTTGTTACACAGAGGTCTGTGGTTAAATAAATTTCAGTTTTCTTTCATTTCCACATACATTTTATTTTGGTTACTTTTTGTTTTCATATTCATTTTACTACATATTTCCATTATTATTTATTTTTATTGAATGATTTTTTCGACTCATCTTATTTCACTCTCTTGGTGAATTCAGCTCAGCTCATCCCTTTTGTTAATTAATTACTTAATAAAACTATAGTTTTTTTTTTAAAAGTAATAATTATTTGATATATATTTACTTAATTATTTGATACTTGGTAATTTATACATACATAATTATAATACTTATCATAGTACTTCTATACTCATTGTTGGCATTAGAATTAGATTCATAAATTCTCATATTTAGTTAAGTTAAGTAAAACATAATATTTTCACTCACGCTATTGCGTCAATTAATTATTTTTCACGCTATTGCTTCACTAAATTATTTTTCACGCTATTACGTCGCTTTTTTTATCACGCTGTTGCGTCACTCACACATTATTATTCTTCATTTAATAACAATGGCGGGAATCGGGATTATGTTGGACCCTACCCATTTGGATAAATCGGAGTTCCAAGTGGAATGTTTAATAAGAGGCATCAGTCATACCGCTGAGGATGGTCCACGAGTAAGTGGAAATGAGTTTTTTGACAATTTATCTAATAATGTTTTTCGTTCTGATGGTAATCATCACATTGCTGCTTTTGAAATAGACTAAGACCAGTGGAAGACAGACGTCTTGAACATGATAGATTGGCGGACGAAGTTGATGCTTTAATTCGAAACGGGGAAGGTACCAGAGGTTTATTAAAACGTGTTTATTGCAAGATCGCAATTCGATGGTAATCGAAACCAAAATTTTTTTTGGAAACGGAGTTTTCAATCATTCACGTAGCTATCATACACATTGTAATCTTTATTTTGATGGAAATTGGTATTGGTTAACAATTCGTAACACTTGGAATCGTTTGAAAGTTGCTTTTAAACACGAATTCCGTACGCAAGACGCAGACTATAAGTTTCGTCTTTTCTTAGAAGATCGTTGTTTCCTTCGCGGTCTGAATTGGATGATTTATGTAGAAAGTTCGAAACACAAATTGGTGAGTCTTCATTTGATTTATTTAAACCTAGTCGTAAGAATAAGTTATCCTGTATCGTTGAATTTTAATTGTGATACATATCTTAATAAATTGCTTCATTTATTGCTATTTGAACGAAGAGTTAATGAGATTCGACCGCCAAACACTATTTCAACTTCTATTCCTCCTGGTATTGTTAAGGTTGATGCTAGAGATAACGCAATGTTGACTTGTTGGAACTGGGACACAAATGGTCACAGTTTTGTGGAATGTACGTCTTTGTTCCGCACTATATTTTGTTATGGATGCGAGACTAAACAAGTTCTTAAACCAAATTGCTCAAGATGTTCTCAGGGAAACTTCAGGCAGAATGCTCCAAACTCCGGAGGCGTCAATCACCCCAGCCGGACAAATGTTTTCCACCAAGTTAAAACTTGGCATAGATTTAGTACCCATTTAGTACTATTTAGTACCAAAGTATTAGATTTAGTACCTTCAAGGTTCCAAAGTTACAGCGAAAAATTTAAATTAAATTTATATGCTATATCAAACAATAAGAAGTTTGGATATTCGTTACCAGACTAATCCTTGTGATATCGTCCTGAAATTTCGCAAGATTTAGTACCTTTATAGAGGAATGTTGTGACCAAATGCCAGGTTTAGTACCTTCTCCCGTTCGGGATTATTTTTTAATAAATTTTACATATTTCATTCATAATTTATAAGAAGTTTAGATATTTGTTACCAGACTAATCCTTGAGATATCGTCCTGAAATTTCGCAAGATTTAGTACCTTTATAGAGGAATTTTGTGACCAAATGCCAGATTTAGTACCTTCTCCCGTTCGGGATTAGAGAATTTAGTACCTCTATAGTACCTCTTTAGTACCAAGGATTTAGTATTTCTATAGAGGAATGTTGTGACCAAATGCCAGATTTAGTACCTTCTCCAGTTCGGGATTAGAGAATTTCTTCTAAATTTAACATATTTCATTCATAATTTATAAGAAGTTTGGATATTTGTTAACAGACTAATCCTTGAGATATCGTCCTGAAATTTCGCAAGATTTAGTACCTTCTCCCGTTCGAGATTAGAGAATATATTAATATAATAGATTTTACATATTTCATTCATAATTTATAATATAAGAAGTTTGGATATTTGGTACCAGACTAATCCTTAAAATATCATCCTGAAATTTGGCAAGGATTTAGTACCTATATAGAGGAATGTTGTGACCAAATGCCATATTTAGTACCTTCTCCAGTTCGGGATTTTCTTAATAAATTTTACATATTTCTTAATATATTTTACATATAAGAAGTATAGATATTTGGTTAGTTTGGTACCAAATATCTATACTTCTTATATGTAAAATATATTAAGAAATCGTTGAGATATCGTCCTGAAATTTGGCAAAGATTTAGTACCTCTATAGAAGAATGTTGAAACCAAATGAGTTTATATTTCATAGTTCATAGTTTACAGTTCATAGTTTCATAGTTTATAAGAATTTTACATTATTAATTAAAACTCCACAAAAAAAAGTACATAAATGTTGAAGGAGATTTTCCAACATTTCGTTTCGTGTCATCATACCGTTCCCAAACATTATTTGGTCGTTTTATATGTGATACGTAGTGACTCTTTTCCCTAATTCTAAATGTATAATTACGGCTTTTAAAAAAAAAGTGCGCATGTTTAATTCTATACTCATTGGAATATCTATCAGCGCTGAACTTTTTTTATGTCTGGATTTATTTGAACACCACAATTAGTACACTTTTTATTTTCTCCAACATTAGGTACTATTTAATTGATTGTCTTAGATACGTTATACCATAACGTTGATATTAATTGGTACAAATATAAATGGGATATATTTATACCAATTCCATGTATTGCAAACATTTTTCAATTTAACAGATTCAAAAATATTATTTTCAAAAATTTTTGATATCAATCTTGAAATATTTTGTTTCACAGTCGAGAACCTGAAGTCCATTTTTAAAATGATTAATTGGTTTATCTGTAATCTCTAACAATAGATTTGATCTGTTTACATACAATTCCCGTGTAATAAATTTTTGATTGGTACATTCTTTAGTTAAGTTAAAAAATTTAGAAAATGTTGATTGATTATCAATTTCAATTTTAATTAAAAAATTAAAATTTTAAAATAACTAATCAAAAGCACAAGTTGGATTTCACTTTAAAGAATGCTTTTTTTGATTTGTTAATGAATCCATTCTTTATTAATAGTAAATCTTTGGAGAAATTTGATAAATTTTGAGGATTTAAAATAGATCCTGTTGATCGTCTTGTTTTTTTTTAATGCATTTTTATTCCTCCAATTTTTAATAGGAACTTCTCTTTCGTTTTCATCGTCTTCGCTCATGTCCTTATTGGTAGTTTCTGTTAATTGTGTAATAATTTTCTCTGGTTGCGTTTAAATTTCAGTTTGTTGGATATCAATTTTGCTATTTTTTATTTTTTTATTTGGGAAGATGTACTCAATTTAAGTGCTCCTTATAAAAATTGTATGTGTGTTATTATAAATTTATCAACTCGCCCTACTTTTTTATAGATTTAACAGTTTTATTAAAACCTCTTTAAATTCTGGAAAATAATATAGGTTTTCATGATTACCGTCTTCAATAATTACTATTTCATTTAATATATCAGAAATTCATGATACTTTTTGCTTTTCTTCTAGTAAAACAGATGAAGTGTCATAAGATTATTTATCACAATCTAAAAAATCAAATTCCTGTTCATGGGTGGCGCAAATTTTTATAATTCGCTGTTTAGCATTTTATTATCATCAAATTTATTTAAAATTAGAGTAAATAAATCTTTACTGTTTTAATTTGATGAAAGTTGTCGCATATCATTAAATAACATATAATCCGTTTGTATAATAATACTTTTCGAACCCTGATGTTTAAAAACTTTTAGACGATGAACAAACTTTACAAAATGGCTAGCCTTATATAACACTCAGGTAGATTTAGCCTAGTATCATATTTCATACATAATGTACATGAGTCTTTTGTATCTGAAAATTTTGTAAAAGCCTTAACAACGGAAACTATAAGAGTGTAACGACCTCCTCGGTCATCACATTTTTTTTAACTTTCTATTTTGAAATTATTTGTATTAAAATTCAATTTGTAATTCTTTTTTTAAATTTTGCGCTTTGTATTTAAAATGTTAAAGTAAATGAATCCTTTGTTTAAAATTCCCATCATTCAAATATATCCCTACTTCCGCCTAACCATACCAACCGAGATCGAAATTAAACGAAGGAAGAAGAACAAGTCTGGTCCGACCATTGGAAGCGAATGGTCACGGTTATTTTAACGCATTAGTTTTAAGCAATTGTGTAAAAGTGCGCACTATAAAAAAATAAACTAAAAACAATTTAAATTAAAACTAAAATCTATTAAATCAAAAATATAAGAAATTAATATCGCAGAGTTCAGTGATGTACAAAGAAAGGAAACAAACGGAACCAAAACCTACGTAACCAGACATCCCATTCACGTTCTTTAAAATAAATTTCAACGGTACTTTTATATATTTAAGCTAAAACAAGATTGTAAGTGACGGCCGAAATCCAGGCGTTCCTTACAAGAGCAGCAGAATCATCTGTTACAATCTCATTTGGAATATTTGTAGATTTTACCTAACATTTCAGCCAATAACATATAAAATCCATTGAGTGTCTTTGAGCAAGCATTTGTCCGACAGGCACTCCTTTGTTTTGTTTTGCTTTCGCAATAATAGAGTATAACAATATATGCGCTGGTTTATCTGTATTTTTAAAGAAGTTTTTGGAGATTCACTAGACTTCCAATAGAGTCAATACTTATAAAAATATAATTTACTTTTTTTTCTTGTTAAAACCAGCTAGATTGTGTTTGAAGTTAATAAAATACCAAGAACGGTGCTAGACCAATATCAGTAATTATAGTACATCTTTATACTCTGCATTCATAAGCTTATATATAAATTGTATTGGGTTATCACTTTGTAAATTCTTTATAGACTCTCTATACTTGATTTGATTTAGTGTATTTCTTTTAGGCAAATGGCCTGGCTCCAAGTCATTTGGATCCACCAGCTTATTTGCAAGATCAGCATTAGATAAAATATTAATTTTATTTTCCCCCGTTATTTTTCTTTTTCTGGGATGATTATGAACGAAGTTCTTGTTTAATCCGGTAATACATATTGTAATTGTAATTTTGTTCAACAAAGTTTTAGTAGTTGTGTTGAGTATTGAAGAGGATTCAATACAACAGGCATAACAGTTTATTTCATCACCTTCGTTTCACCCCGAGTACCGGAATCCCGGCACTTTTCCTGGCACAATAGAGATTTTCACAATCCCGGGATTACGGTACTGGTAATTTTTTTTATTGTTATCACGAATCAACATTTTTTACGTTTAGTATACTGAATGATATTTTGTTATTTTGGTTTTATTTTTTTTATTTTAAAATCCTTCTGAGAAATTGTCTACAAGAAAAAAAAAATCCTAATTCTTTAAATGCGACTACACTGTAACGACCTCCTCGGTCAATTTAAAAATTGAATTAAAAATAAGTTTTTAAGTAGTTGTATTTATTTGTTCTTTTAATTTTTAATCCCGGTGCCAGCACCGCGATCCCGGGATTGAAAATTTTTCAGTACCCCAGTCCCGGTTCTGGAAAAATGTTCCGGGATTTGAAGCTTTAATGGAAGGGTTTACTTGATAGTGGAGCTTCGGTTTCAATTTTGGATTCTTGTTCTTTGGAAAAGCTTAAAAGTTAAAAATTCGTTGGACTGAACATTCTACTAAGGTAAAGACAGCTGATGGCCAGGGTCACCAGGTTTTGGGTTTTGTATGCTTACCAGTGACTTAATGAACGTACCGTTTACATTCGTTTCTTTGTGGTGCCGAATTTATCTCAACCGCTTTATTAGGGTATCCATTTCTGGAAAGCTTTTGGTCTTTGGTCCTTCAATGACCAACCACTTGTTAGCTCCATGTGATTCGAATGTTTATTCTCCAAATCAAGCATGTCAGTTGGATACCATTAAACAATCTTTTCCGTCATACTCAGTTGACGGTCTGGGGAAAACTTCTTTAGTTAAACACGTAATTGATGTAGGAAATTAAGTACCCATAAAACAGCGCTATTATTCAGTTTCTCCTGTCGTCCAACAACAAATCAACAGCGAAATAGATAAGATGCTTTCACTCGGCGTAATTGAGGAAAGTAAGATTGGTTGGTCGTCACCAATAATAGTAGATAAAAAGCAAACGGTAAACCCCGACTTTGTTTAGATTTTCGTAAAGTAAACGCGTGTACGGTAAAGGATGCGTATCCTTTACTTCATATAGATGGTTTATTAAGTCGTTTGCAAGACACCCAATTCATAAGTAGTATAGATTTGAAGGTCACTTTCTGGCAAATACCTTTACAATAAAAATCCCGTGAAATAACCGCATTTGCTGCTCCGGGAAGACCTTTTTATCACATCACAGTAATGCCTTTTGACTTGACAAATGCTCCCCAGGAAATGTGTATAGGTTGATGGATCGTGTCATACCCCACGAACTTCACGAAAGAGTTTTTGTATATCTTGGTCACTTCGAGTAATTTTGAATCTCATATAAAATTGTTAAAAATAGTTGCTAAATGTTTGCGAGACACTAAACTATTAATGTTAAAAAGAGTAAATTTTGCGTGAAAGAGATACGATATCTTGGTTATATTGTGGGAGATGGAGGCATTAAAACTATTCGTCAGTTGATACGCTTCTTAGGCATGACTGGTTGGTATCGTCGCTTAATCACTGATTATGCTGGTATTGCATCTGCGCTATCGGATTTGTTGAAGAAAGCTGATAAGTTTTCTTGGACTTCGGAAGCTGAAATGTCGTTTAAAAACCTAAAGAATTGTCTGTCTGATTCTCCTTTGCTTACAAATCCGAATTTCACGAAACCTTTCGTCATTCAGTGTGATTCGTCGCAAACTGGGGTCGGTAGTGTTCTTTACCAGATTGGGGTTAAGGGAGAGGAAAGGCCTATCGCGTTTATATCAAAAAAACTTAATAGTGCAGAAAGAAATTGCAGTGTCACGGAACTCGAATGTTACGCAGCTATCATTCCAGACCACGCAAGTTTAAAATCATTTGATTTTACCATCGAACACCGGAAAGGATCTCTAAATGTCGTGCCTGATACATTGTCTCGGGTTTACATTGACGAAATTACAGCTGTTTCTTCTCCATTAGTAGTCGATTTGAATTCGTCTGTTTTTAAGTCACCTAATTACTTAGCTTTAATTAACAATATTTTCGCTAAAGCGGAAATGTTGCCTGATTTACGTACTAGGGATGGGTATCTGTATCCTCTTTCTGAATCAAGAAGTGTGAATCCGAACGAAGAAGTAAATACGTGGCGTTTATGGATTCCGGAGGAATTAACCGAGTTTTATCAAAGGTGCTCATAACCCTTCGTTAGCGGGTCATCAGACTAAAACTTTAGAACGGCTAAAAACGTATTTATTTTGGCCTCGTACGGGAATGCAGGTTTGTGAATTTGTCATTAGTTGCCAAACTTGTAAAGAAATTAAAGCTTCAACAAAAATTTTGCGTCTTCCTATATGAGAAATTTTACGGAAGTGGTCAGACCATGGCAAAAGATCTTTTTTTTTCATTTCTTGGGACCTTATTCTCGGTCAAGATCCGGTAATACGCAAATATTTATCATTCTAGACAAGCTCACAAAATTTATATTAATAAAACCGATGCAAAAACTGTTACTTAAATTTTAGAACGAGAGATTTTTCATGTTTACGGAGTTCCGGAGTTTTCGCATTCAGACAAAGGAAAACCATTTATCGCTAATATCACTATCTTTTAAAGAGATACGGTATCAAGAACACTTATACAGCTAAATATTCGCCACAGTCTAACGCTTCTGAACGATGTAACAGAACCTCCTTAAGAGCATATGTTAGAGCTGACCAGAAGGATTGGAACGAGAATTTATCTCATATTACTTGTGCAATTTGTTTGGCCGTACATGAGTCTACTGGTGCACCATTACATTCACTTTTGTTCGGATATAAAATTATAACACACGGTTCCTCGTATGATTTATTGCATAAGCTAGATGTTTTGAATGGTATTGATTTAAAAGTACGAAATGCCTCTCTAGACTTGCAGTCTTCGCATATAAAGATTCAAAATAGCTTACGTAGCGCTCATGAACGACATGAACGAGTGTATACGTAGTAGACCAGTATCATTTGTACCGGGTCAGGAGATTTTCCATTGTAATTTTGCTCAAAGCGATTTCGCTAAAAACTTTAACGCTAAATTGTCTCGGAAATTTATTAACTGTCGAGTAGTTAAACAGATTGGTACTACAATGTATGAATTGAAGAATTAGCAAGGAAAATTGATTGGTATATTTCATGCAAAAGACATCAAACAATTTATTAAGTTTTGTTTAACCGAGGTAACTCTAAAGTATCATTTTACGTCATCCAACAAAAAAAACTGATTTTAATACATTATGAAGAATATATTTTTTTCTTTTTTGGTAATTTTCAATAATAAAAAATTTTTTGCAAAATAAACGAATCACCAGTTGGGCTAATATGTATGTATGTCAATAAGTCATATGACATTATACAAAATAATCCAGTCTTATATGAATCCGACATGGTGTCAGCAATCAGAATATTGATTAAAATTTAAAGAAATCTAGTTAGAATGCTGTTCTATTCCTAAAAAATTGTATTCTTATTTTTCGAAACGACAAAATTCACCCGAAGTATAGTTAGTTAGTTTGAGGTTGGCCGACCTTGAGCGTCCGAAATTCATTAGCTTTTATAAATAAGCCCATTAGACATCCCTCTTTTATCTCATTTCACGTTACGAACTCTTTTTTTGTGGAACAATGCAGCACTTGAGGTCAAGCTGAATTTGATATTTCGCTCCATTATGCTGTTATAGCCATTCAATGATTCATAGATGATAGATGTTACAACTTTGCCGGTCTCCCCTACATATAATTTTGTTCCATTCAGTTCCATTCTATTGTGCTACGTTCCGTCTATTTTCGTAAAAAAATCCTATCAGATCAATTCTGTTTAATTCCATAGATTTCCATTTAAATCCATTCATTCCCATTCAAAATTCAAAAGTCAGTTCTGGCAGTGTATAAAGAAGATTTAATGCGGCGTGGCTAACTACTGGCCGCCAAAGTGCTCATTTGTTGAATGAAATTAAATGCAAAATGCCGGATGTGACAGGAAAAATGGCAGCATATTGAGGGAGGCCACAACCGACCACGAATTAGAATAAATAAGAAATGAAATAATACTGGGTAAATAGAAGAAGCCTTCCTAATAGATATTTTCTAATTCCGCAATTAATTGACATACCGTACCTACAAACAATTCAAAATTACGTATTGTTCTATATCAACATTTAATCATAATTAAGACATTATGTATGTATGTACGTTAATTTTGTTTATAATAAGTGTGTGACATCAGTAATTTAACTTTGAACCAAATAAACTGGTTAATTTCCGAACCATAATTAAATTAGAGATTAAAAGCTTTGATGACAGAATATATCTACTTATGTATATAATATGTGTACGAGTATGTGTTACATGACACAAACGAAACATACACAAGTATAGGAAACATACACAAGCCACTCATCGTTTGTATAATAAGAAATAACATTACATTGGTATCAAATTGAATTTTCTCTTATTATATCTGCTTTTTCGGTATACAATCAGCACCGCAGAAATTAAGTTACGAGGCATCTCAGTGGAAGTATCAATTTATCTTTTCCCGCTTGTATCGGAAATCTAATTTTCTCTTCAATTTGAAAAGAAAAATGTTCTTTTTACAGTTATATATATGTA
>JANSTT010017315.1:0-17572 GCA_026745375.1 Platyura marginata
ATATACATCTAATATATAGTATATACTCGCTCATGCCTGCAAACCCACAATATACTGAATGATATATAGGTCTCCTTATACCCATCAACCATATCCAACTTAAAAGCCATTAAATTATCATCCAAGTCAAGTATCCATTCATATATTACTCAGAATTCTTAAATTTAATAAAAGGAGAATTTTTTTCTGCATTTTTATCATATTTTCCTTTATATATGTACAAATACAATATGTACATATATATGTATAAGATCTGTACATAAATTTTTTTCTTATATATATCTATATTATGCTATATAGAAAATCCTTTTTCACATCATATACCTAAAACATATTCTTTCCTTTCAGCAGCACCAAAAGGAAAAACTCCCACAGGTGGTGATGTGTGGGTACTATTAATAAAAGATACTCGACCGTCTGATACAGATGTATATATCTGTGAAGTTAATAGTGATCCAGTTGTAAAAAGTTTCCATCCGCTCAAAGGTAAATTCACAACGGAAATTAACCAAAAAAAAAAGAAAGCCTACCCTAATAGGATATATATACATAATAACGTGTAACTCCTTCCTTTAATTTTTTTCTATGTTTTTTTTTCTGCAGTAAAAAGCTTAAATGCGACTACATCAATAGAAGCCCTATCAACATCTACCGCAGCCCCAACAGAACAACCTACAACACCGTCCATAACGCACGATTACACTGATTGCTGTCAATCGCTAAATGTATCCCAAAAATGTCTGGGCTTCTGTACGGTACATAATATATTGGATGGAACAACGGGCATCGAACCAGAATCATGTGAAAAGGATTTCCCCAATATTGTTAAATGTATGGCTGATGGCAGAAATCATTTGCCATGTTGTGAAAAAAAGAAAATACCGGATTTGTGTCAGGTAGATGGAAAATTTCCCTAGACATTTTTAACATAATCACGATTGACACTTTTTTTCTTCAAGGATATGTGCCAGGGTGAATATACACCTTTCACGGATTATGTTAAATCAAGAGTGTCGTGCGTTGCACATACACTGCCAGCACTGCAGTGTATATTACATGGCATTCAGGTGTTGCCTAGTGAACCGGAAAGCGTTTTTGTTGAACCATTAAATGAGAAATCACTTCAAGTTAGTTGGTCACCACCGGAAAAATTGGCCAGCACCGTTAAGACATATACAATAAATGTGACAACACTGCATGATTTCGATCAGGATTCTTTACCCAATGTTACATCCGAAATTAGTCTAACCGTTTCAAACGATTTGGATTCGGCTGTGATAAATGATCTAAAACCGTTTACTATGTACTCAATAACCGTAACGGCAAATAATGAACATGGATCTAGTATGCCAAGTTTTAGAACGAGAGCACTAACATTGGACAATGGTGTTGGTACCCAAACTAGTGTTGCTGTTGTACCAATATTGCCAGGTATAATATCGTTGAATTATCGTTTGGATATTTTTTTAATTGACCAGAATTCGACTGAAATCTATTTTTGTCAAAAACGTTTCTAATTTCTAATCGTATGTTTTGATCTGTAGTAGAAAAAGAGAGAAAAAAACAAACGTTTATGTCTAATTAGTACTTCTCTATTTCTTTAATTAATCAAACATCAAATAAGACATACAATTTCGAATTCTATTTTAAGATTAAGTCTGATGGGTAGGTACCTGATATCTATCATAACATCAAATCAAATCAAAATCAAAAATTTCGCGTTTATATTATTCCACCCTAGGTGTAAAGAAATCTTAATTAGAAATTTAAATACAAAACCCCAAACAACTATCTAACCTCTTATATTTATCTTACATCAACTTACTTGAAATTATACCAATTTTAGACATCAGCAAAGCAGACAATTTCTCTATGATATGAAATGACTTTCCAATTTAAATCTATTAACCCAAATTACCAAATTTACGTACAAGTATCAATTAACTTTCAACCCTAATAATGTATGTATTTTGGGAAATACCACAAAAGCTTCGAACATTTTACATTCATATCCGAATAAAATTAATACGCCACCACCACCGCCCCCATCTCCTTATCCTTTCTATATGTATATGTATGTATAAAAGATGATACACATATGGAGAGTTGAAAACTTTGTAACTTGAAAGTCATTTACATTATATTGTTTTCCAGATGTTCGTGGATGCTGTATGAAACATGGAATATCCCATCGAACTTGTTTGGATAGGATGTGTGATCCAAAGAAGGCCGATTTTACTGAAATACCCGATCTTATGGTATGCGCCCCATGGGCAAATATTACTTTTTCATGTTTAGCCAATAAAATCGATCATACACCATGCTGTATGGCACGGGGTATACCAAATTCATGTTTGGCCTTCTGTGCCGGTAACATAACGACAATCACCTTTAGCTTATTTAAGTAAATTATTTGTGCTTGCTAAATGTTAAATGTCAAATTTATGAGACAAGAAATTTATTGTTCAATAATATAGGTGCCTTCAGTATATGTCCGATTATAGTAGCTGTCTATTGCAAGGGTATGGTGTATTGGCTGGCCCACCATCACGTGTAAAGGCACCGTTAGTGGCACCACATTTTGCTATCATTGAATGGAAACAACCGAAAATTTTGCCTGACACAGTTACGGCATATCATATTTTTCTAAGAAAATTGGGTAGTGGTGAAGAGTACTCGGTCATCGAAAAGGAACATCCACCAATTATATTGGAAGGACTTGATGCCGGCACTTATTATGAGGCATTTGTTGTAGCGGTAAATGCTCATGGCAAAGGTGGTCCATCGCCAAGATTAGTGTTTCAAACAAAGCATGAGGTAATTTTGATTTTTAAATTATTTATTTGTATTTAAAAAAAATCACGTTTAGCAATTATTAGTAGATAGTAATTAGGTATTAACTGAAAATATTTAAAAAAAAAAAATTTCAGATTGATATGGAACCCGAATTACCATCATACAATATAACATCATGTTGTCTTGTATCCGGTTTGTTGCCACAGTGTATGCCACTTTGTTCATACAATTTAAAAATGTCCGATTTACAAAACCTCGGACAAATTTGTCAACCACAAATGGGTAAGCATAGTATACAAAACCATCTGTATTATTATACCATTCCTATTTTTTTTTTGTGTGGATAAAATATTAAACCGTCTTATAGGAGCTTTAGCTAAATGTGCAGCTGGAGGACGGGATCATACGCCCTGCTGTAATAGACGTGGTGTACCGGCAAGATGTATAACACTGTGTCGCGGTGTTATGCCCCAATCACCCACCGAATGTTCATCGTATGGTGGAAATATCATTCAGTGTTTTGAAGAGGGTAAATTTATTTATTTATTTTATTTTGTATTGAGAATGTATCGTTTCCGCCCCATTAAATTTATCAAGGGGTTTTTTCTCCTCGTCTTCTTCTTTGCCTTGATGATTAATGATTTATTTACAAATTGATTTGTCTGGTGTTTTGAGTATTTAAATTAATAAATATTGTTTTTTGTTTGGTTGGTTTGGTGGGTTGAAGTTATATTGTTGTTCATATCGACGTTTAAATTAAGAGCGGTGACTAAGCATTTATTGCGTGTGTTTAGCTTCTGGATAATTGAGTATGACTTTTAGATATTTCGAGTGACGTAGTATAAATTTAATGGTTCGACGAAAATTTTCTAAAAATTACTTTGGACAGTAGGCAATTAAAATTTCCTCTTAAGAAAGTCCAACTTCTATACTTTTCTACAAAGTTTAATAAATTGTTTCTTAATTTAATAATAAAGGGGTGAACCAAATATAAAATGGATTCAGTAATTATTAATCAAAAGGCTAAAAGACTTTAATGACGCTTACTATAGAAAATGTCTAAAACAGACATAATTTGAAAAATAAACTTTCAATTAAAATAAAACCCGATCTATTATTATTAACAAAAACATTTATAAATTAATTAGTTAGTTTAACGGCTACGGCTACAATACACAAATATCTGTTACAAGTTTTAATTTCTTTTAAGGAACAGGTAATATACCCGGACCAATCGAGGACCTACATGCTACATCCGTAACAAAAACTAGCATATCACTGGAATGGATTCCCTATCAAGTTGACCCTAACAACACGGACGTCAAATTTCTAGATTTTCTTGTACAATATGGTAAAGTCGATAACATGACTATGTATGAAACAGTTGTCAAATTGTCACATGTAATAATGACAGATAAATGGCCCAAATGAAAAACCAAAAAAAACTATTTACCGAATTTATTGCAGGAAATGAATACAACGGAAACAGAAATTGAATTGACCAATCTGGAACCAAATGCACTTTATCGAATATTAGTAATTGCCCGCGGAATACATGGCACATCGTTACCATCATCAATGCTACTCATTAACACAACCGATAATGGTGTAGATATGCTAGGACTTATCAATAAGTTGTTGACCCTAAAGCAATAATTTGTAATTTTCAGCTAATTACTCGGCCAGTACATATGCAGCACCATCGCCACCACATTCATTGACAATATCCGCACACAGTGCTACTTGGGTTACAATTGCATGGCAACCACCAGAATTTTCTCATCCACATGAAATAATATCGTATAAGTAAGTCCTATATACTAAATAAGGCTTAACACGAATTCAATAAACGTCAGGATATACTTTCCTGAATGGTGTATAATATTCGTATGTATATCCTTCTGTTCCACTCCACATTATGGGTACGATGATATTTTATTCAAAAAGCCACATAATGACTTTTATGCTCAAAAATGGGGCCGAGTCGTTTATCATCGCTTTAAAACCCCCCTCCAGACGTTTTATTACATCATAAATAATTTATTACTTTATCCACAGGATATATCATAAGTCTACGTCCGCCGATAAATTTTCTATAATCGAGACAAGACTTTTATGGGCACGTCTAAGCAATTTAAAACCTAATTCACAGCATGTCGCGTACGTACTTGCAATTGGTGATAAAGGAACTAGTCTGCCATCAGAGACATTAGTTGCATGGACTGATCCAGCTCTACCAGCTTTTGTTGATGTAAATCGCTTTTCAAATAGCTTTCTAACGTCTTTTGTTTCAATTGTCTTTTTTTTTAAAAAAAAAATTTCTCTTCCACCAAATCCCTTTATATAGCCACCGACAATTCACCCAGCTGATATTATTGCGGAAGGTGGAACAATGACCATTCTATGTTTAGCATTGGGTAATCCAGCACCAACCATTTCATTGTACGTGGGTGGACATTTAGTACGCCAGGATACATCCAGACACATGGTAACTGTTATTAATAATGTTACTACCGATATGGAACATGTGTCCTGCTATGCGGATAATGGATATGGTATTCCCATGCAAGCTTCAAAGAAAATTCACATCAGCTGTAAGTTTTCATTGTTATATTCGACCGAGTTGTTCCTTAAAGACATTTTTGTCACATAATCCATTTCAAATATATTTTATCTGCGTTTACAGTTGCTCCACAGATTCAAGCGTCTGGTATAACGTTAGCTCTATTAGGTGAGAGAGTTGAATTAAAATGCACAGTTAAAGCAAAACCCACTCCAAAAGTTATTTTCTGGAGGGATCATGAGGGTCGTATTCCGGTGATCATTGGCAAAAATTATGAAATGACAATGGAAGCCAATAGTGAGGTGTGTACACAATGACGGAATTTTTGTAGCAAATTGTTTGGAGATTTTCGCACAATCAAAAAAATATTGTTGCAGGAACCGTCAACATCAACCATGACCTTAACAATAATTAAACTAACAAACGAATACGTTGGTGACTATTTTTGTCATGCTGAAAATCCACTAGGTACAGCAACGAGAGCCGTTTCGGTTAGAATTCGAAATACACCGGCCGCCCACAATATATCGGAGTGCTGTATATCCCAAAATGTATCAACATCCTGTATGGATGCATGTAGTTTTTATATCGACATCGAATCAGTTATAGATCGTCCGGAATGTATTGCTGATTTTGATAAACTAATGAAATGTGCAGCTGACGGTTCTGGTAATTACAAAAAAAAAAAAAAAAACTGCGCATTACGAAATTTATCTCAGCAAAAATAATATTTGTTTTCCTTAAATCCTCATTATAGATCATAGAACTTGTTGTGCTGGTGCTGATGTTCCAAGACATTGTTTAAATTGGTGCCGTGGTGAACCGGTTAGTGTTAGAGGCTCATGTGTTCTACAATATACCAAAACAATAGTGGATTGTTTTCAATCAAATCGTGATCGATTACCAAGTCCACCGTTAAATGTAGCAGTTTTAGTCGTGACTGACGATGAAGCCGTTATAACATGGGAACAACCGATTAAAAATCCCCATATGGTTGAAGGATATAGAATTTATTGGCATGAAGCGGACCCGGTAACGGATGATATTCTATTAAATAGAATAAATGGAATTGGTACCCACCGAGCCGATACCAAAGATTTAAGTATAAGAATTAATGAACTACGTCCAAATGTTATTTATGAGCTAGTTGTGAAAGCTGGAAATCAATTTGGTGAGTAAGAATTTTATCTTTATAGTGCAGTTGTGTATAAAGAATGCGTGATTAAAAATTAATTAAGAAAATTCCATCTTGCCATCCTTTTTCTAAACTATTTTTACGACGACAATTTACAATAATTCAACAACACCTGTAAGACATAAAAATAATGAAAAAGAATAAACTCTGATTAAATGAATTTAAAGTTTTACATTTCGTATAGCAATTTGTACGTTTCAATTTCTCCCCTGGCGAGCAACCTGCAATATGTTGGGTATATTGTAAATTGTCGAATTTCAAAAAAATTAGATTCTAAATAAATAATTTATGATTTCAACAAGGCAATAAGTAAGTTTTTTTTTTGTTAAGTACGAATATTCACACCCTAGTTTTGTTTCGGTAATTTTATTTTAATATTTTATGAGGAAAATTGTTTTTGTCGCCATTATCGGTGAGAAACCTTTTCTTTTTTTTTTTTTTTGGGAGAATTCAAGTGAGATAATAATTTTCAAAATTAAATTTTTAAACTAATTTATTCAGAAAAAAAACGGAAGCAAAAAAATAAATTTAAACAGACGGAATGGCTTCTTATTATATTTTCTTATCAATTTAGGTAATTAATTGATGAGAGAATGAGTATTTAGAGGGGGTGGCTATAGATAATTGTATAGGTACAATATAGCGTTGCCTTAAATAAATTTATGATTTTCCTAATTAACGTAATTTATTTAATCAGTAATTAAATCAAAAATGTCAAATTACTGGAAAAATGGTATCGATAATGAAATTTAAATTTTAGAAGATGTAAAATTAATATGTAAGTAAGTGATATATGTATTATAAATTATACCATAAATTTAAAAAATGAAAAAAAAAAAATTTTATTTTATTTTTTGATTTCAATATAAATCATTTTTTTTATAAACAATTTATTAATATTAATGTAAACAAAAAACTCTTCTGATTTAATTTCGCATCAAATAAATTTAATTTAAGTATTAAAACACTCAAAACCATTCATTCTATACAGTACACAATGAATTTTTGATGAAGTGCAAATAGCAGCTTTATGAAATATAATTTTCGTACATATTTAAATTTAAATATTTAATGTAGGAAAATATTATGCATATTTAGATTGAGTAAATATGACACTTTTATTATTTTTGAATTTATAAAATTAAAATAAACAAAATCAGTAAACGCATTAAAATAATATTTCAATTGGATTTTAATTTAAAAAATTTCGAAAACAGTCGCCGCATTATTTTAAATTTAAATTTAAATTTATCTCGTTCAATTTGCATAATAAAAATTATGACGTCTTTGACAAACATTCATCTATTTGGTTATATGTTATTTTATACATTTTAATATTTTTAATTAATTAATTAAAAAGTACAGGTGTATGATGAATTATTGACTTGACGGCCAAAAAAATTTGTTTGTTTTGTTAGTACAATCCCAAAAATAAAAAATTTTATAATTCTCAAAGTTTTTAATGAGAAAAAAAATCCTTCCACCATTTTAGGTTCTAGCATTTTAACCAATCCCGTCAGATTTACATTGGGTGACCATCGTATAACATCGGCATCAAATTCAAATACAGCCGGCACCGTTTGTGGAATTATTGCTGGAATCGTTTGTATAGCATTAGCTATTGCAGCTATATTTTTCTATCACCGAAGAAAATCTCTAAAATCGGCAAATGGAGTTGCATTTGAAAATCCTAGCTATTTAAGAGAAGTTAATATGGAACATGTTCAGGTATATACTCAATAGATAAAACCTAAATATGTATTACTAACAAAAAAACATCTTTTATAGATATCATCTGTATCATCTGAACCAACAGCCGATTGGCGACATGAACGATTGCAGGCAGTTACAACAGCTACAGACCAAAACTCGGTGGTACCAATGGCTACTGAAGTGAATCCTTCGTTATACGAAGAACTGATATTAGGGCACGAGGGAGCTGGATTTAAAAGACTTGTTTCATAGAATTTGTAAAGTTTCATTGATGTGACATACATACATATAGGCGTTATAGAAGAAAAAAAATTAGATTTTAAATAAGTTTTTGTAAAAAACAAAGAAATTTAATAATAATTATATTTGAATGAAGTGAAATGAATGAAAGTTATTAATAATAAATAAAAAATTTAAAAAAACAGTTTTAATCCCTTGCAATAACTTTGTTATATAGAACACCTATAGGTTAATGATAAGTACCACTAACATGAATGCATCTCAACTAACCAAAATCATCTAATTCTATTTTATTCATATTGAATTTAATAAGTAGTTTATCAAAAAAAAAAAATAAAAAAATAAGTGGCGACGGAGATACAGCAAACATACCAATAATTAAGTAACAATCATTGTACAAAGTTATATTTAAAAGTTAAATTTAAACTACAAAAAAACAACAACCCAACATATCTGTCTCGAAAATAATTTAATGTTATAAATATTGCTTTACTTCTAGTCATATTAATTATTATTTTATCAAAATACTCCACAAAATGACAACAATAATTGCACGTCCACAATATTTAAAAAAAAATAAAAAATAAAAACTGTTCTTAGTATTGCCTTACAGTATGAGTTGTGATAGTTTGAGTGATATAAAATAAATGTAATTTGTATTTTAGAATAATAAGGTTGTACATAACAAACAAAAGTTTAAAAATAATAAAAATATTTTTAATAGGAATGTTATCGGTTTTTTAATGTTTTTTTTAATTTTTAACATGAAACTCTCCCTTCATATATCGTTCGTTGACGATTTTCCTATTTACCGAGATTTGCTTAGAATAATAAAATAAAAATATCAAATCATTTATTGTGAACCATCCCAGTCATATAAATTTCTATCACATCCATTGATCTATAACATAAGTATCTATAACAAATTATTAAAGAACTTATGAAAGAATAACAATATCCCCATATTATTCAGCCAATTCACTTTCACGCATTATTTTCTCTGATTTTTAGAACATTTTTTTCTCCTAACACTTAACATTCTCGGATATGAAACTGTTTGACAATATCGCAACAATTTTTTTTTTCTATATAAAAGTAATATACAAACTTCAATTTATATTCACCGATTAAACAATTCCAACATAACTTTTTGATAGCTTTTCATCATCATATATGTTTACTTATACATATTTTGTATGTATATTTGAAAATATTCGGTAAGCCAACTTGTCTAAATCAATCAAATTATATAGAACAAGCAGTGTAATAACATGAGAAATGTTCTTTACAAACCCCCCACAGTCTCACTCGATAGGAATGTAGTACATCATTGAATTTATGTATATATACTTACATATAACCTACAATAAGTCTAGAGCATCAAGAGCCTAACAAGCCCTATAAAACATATATTATATATACTAAAAAGGTACAAACATCCCTACCCAATGTTTACGCTCATACAAATTTCATTTAACTTTTTCACAACACAATAATGTTTGTGTTCGGTAACTGTGCTACTACATACTTACATATGTGAAGGGATATGCTCCTTAGATGCTCATATCTACCAGACAGTATCCATCCAATAAATATCCATAATATGAGTAGAGTATAGTAAGTAAGTAGTAATCCAGAACAGTTTCTCGTTATTTATGTATTACACAACCATCAAGAATGCCCTTATTTATGGGAGTTTAGACAATTTTATTTTTTTTGAACCGAAAAGAGAAAAGAAAAACCCTCCTATTAATAGGAATTTTTGAATTCATGTTTAATTCATTTCATTTTCGGATCGATTTTCTTTGCCCATTTCACTGAGTATATAATGAATGATATAAACGATTTTTTCTCTCTATTCTATAGTCATACCCAAAGCAAATTAACTAACCTTTACCATACCTTTACTACATTTTATATATATTTACAATGTATCCATACATATATACAAACTACCCTACCCGAGAACTATTACCCATTAGCTTGTACATTAAAACGTTTTCCTATAGTGATACTGTTCTTAACTTGATAAATTAATGGTTAAACTTTTAAGCTCATTTGCATACAGTGTGCATAGTACCAGAGAGCCAATCAAATTTCACTATTCTGCCAACTACATTAAAACTCCCCCATTGTACATACATACATACGTATAGTCTCTGCTACTCATCAAAACCACACATTTGCTACTACAGGGAAAAAAAAGTTTTTTTTTTTTATTATACTACATGATTACACAGTTACACATTCACCCACCATAAAAAATTTAAGAAAATTCTAATTAAAAATGTTTAGGGTTGATAAAATTTAGCTTAATATTCGATCGGATGAAAATTCCAGTATGTCAAGGACAAAATTCGCATTAAGAAATTATATTAGAACCTAATTATTTCAAATAAAACATGCACTTCACTTTAAGTATTTTGAGGTACTAAAAAAATTGAACTCATTTTCAAACCCAGCTAATGTGGGAAATGCGAATGTTTTTTACATCTCATTTACTTTTAATGTTGTTGTAGATAATTATTTTGGTAAGTTGATTCTACTTTTATTAAAAATTAGTTCAAATGTTCTACGTAAGTCTGGGTCCACTGATGAAAAGAGAGTGACTACCTTTACACCACTTTTATCAAACACACCTTAGTCGTCCACATTAAAAACAAATTTTTACTTTCATATGAGCGATTAAAAAATGACATCTCGTTGTTGAATTAATTACACGACTACATATGTACATTTTGAAATATTTAAAAAAAAAAGAAACTTTTAATAAATATTTAATAAGCTGTAATTAATTAAACAATATAAGTCTATGTTATACGTACACCCTTGTAGTCATTTTAACTTGTAAAGAGAATAGAAAATGAAAAGCAGGCAATAATGTAAAATTAGGTAACTCTTTAATGAAATTAAATTTATATTAAAGATAATTAAAATAATTAAAGTATTTACGAAAGAAAGTTGTATTAAAAAAATGATTTAAAATAAATCCTTTAAAGTATAACTACTGAAAAACGAATTAAATTATTTTTTTCTTAGTGTCATACGAAAAAAAAAAAATTCAACATAAGATGAAAAAAAACAAATAAGAAAAACTCCTCAAGACTCGAAAATTCAGTTATTTTAATTTAAAAGAGATGGATTATTATGGAATACAAGGAAAATTGTAGGCAATTCTATTCCACGATACTTTCTACCTTCAGGTATATACCAAAATTTATAATCATATGAAATTGTTCTCATTCTTGAAAGAAAGAAAAATCTGCCTTCTGTTAGACAACGGTAGATCATCATTAATATGCAAAGCTGTTATGACTAATAACGAGCCAAAACACAGGTGGTTTTCAAGAATAAGAGAATTTTAAGCATATTTTAACGACCCTATTATGTATTTTTGGGGATATTTGGGTAGAGAGAGGAAGAAAAAAAATTATTATTCCTGCTTTTCATCTCTTCACATAGTAATATTGAGACAAATGATCGGCATTTTAACAATGTTGCGTTTTCATTTATAAATTACCAACCAGTATGATAATAATACCTTCCTGGGTACACTTGATTTAGGTTCTTAGATTAATAATTAGCATAATGAACAAGGTAGATTTTTGTTCATTGGAGTGAAGTTATTATCATAAATTTAAGTTGAGTTATATTATAATTGTACTTATTCTACAATTCAATATGATTCCAATCACTGAATATATAGAAAAATAAAGAGGTATAATTGATAAAAGTCTTGGTTCTCAGCCTCATTCTTTGTATACATTTTTTTGTAGTATTTTCAAATTTTACATGAGGAGCTTTTAGTTTAATGTTGCTTCTTGCCATATATCATTATATCTCTCATAAGTATCCCCATATAATTAGATTAAAATAACAAACTCATTCAATTAAATTAATATCCTTATTTTAATAATTACTTATATATATAAATATATATACTCAACATAATATATGTTGTATGTAAATATTTAAAGCTTTTCGCCCTAATTTAAAGTATAAGAGAGAAAGAAAAAAAAAAGTTCTCCATGCCCATTAATATTACTGTTTCCAGCCATAAGTTACACACCCTCTCGTTACAGAAAATTTAAAGCAATTAACAGTTTGTTAGCCACGATTTATGTTAAGGACTTTATGTTAAATATTAAAAAAAGCTTTTCACTGGTTCAATATAATGGTAATGTACTTCAAAAAAAAAAAAAAAAAAAACCAGAAGAAAAAAAAATCCCGATTGAATATTCCTGTATTATATACAAGCAATTATTTTAAGTTGAAAAATTGAGGAAATAATTTAAAAAAAAAAAATCGAAAGAAAAAAAAATGGGCTAATAAGAAGGACCAATGAAAAGCTCTTGTAGGATAGTAATTTATTGATTTTGCATTGTGCTGATGTTGACGATGATATTATCCATCATTAATGAAAGCATATTTATTTAGGTTAATGGATTTATGTTTCATAGAATTTACATAAGTCGAAAAAAGAAAACTGATTTTTAACGATTTTCAGTAATGAAAAAAAAGAAGAAAAGTTGAATTACATATATTGGCTAGAAATCTGTATTAATGTAAATTCAATATCTTGAAAGTTGATTAAGTTAATAAAGAGGCATCAGGAGCATAATGTGATGTACCACAAACACTCTACAAACTTCCATTCTACAAAATTACGGCTTTTCTAAACTAACTCCACTCTATTAAAAATCAAATTATGATGCGAAAATGACCAAGGTAAGCGTAAATACATAAGTACAACGTAGATGACCACTTAGTGAGGTACGGTATCGGCCGAAGTAAAAGAAAATTTTGAAATCAACCAATTAATTGGACAAAATGATACTTCTTTAGTAAATAGTTAGTCTATGATTCCCGGTTGATGCTAAATAACCTGATGACAATATAACATCACTGTAAACGAGATTTTCACATTCTCCCATTATAGGAGAAATATGAATAGTGGCGAACACGTGACTCAATTTAATTTCAATATATCGTCAAGCTGGTGATTTTCTATAATATAAGGAATCTATCAAACTAAACCCTAAAGTAAAAAATACAATTTATTAAAACACCCTATACACACACATATGTAAGTGTATATATGTACATACATAGATTAAAGGTCTATTTATAAACTTTCTTCCTTTTTCTTTTTTTTTTTTTGATAAAAAGGGTGGATTTTGAAATACTCAAAATTACATGTATAAAGCAAATAAACACTTTGAAGTAAACAAATTGTTTACATAATATCGTAGGTAGAGTATATTTTATATTTATATGAGAGCATTTATAAATATTTTCCAGATATATGAGCATACTTGGCAAAATTCTCGTTTCAATTTCATACTTTTTTTCATTTTTCATACATTTCATTCATAAAAATCTCCTATTTGACACTCCAACAAAATGAAAAATTAGGGCTAATGATTTATGTAAAAGGGCTATTCATGCGTGCCTAAACGGAGTTGCTGAAAGTTCTACCCGGTTGAATGCTTTTTCAAAAAAAAAGAAAAAAAAACCACTTCTGACAGCCGTTTTATATACATAAAAAATGGATTTTGCGGATTTGCTAAAGAAAAATATGCAAATATCACCCAAACAATCTTTCAGCATACACCACAGAATGAAGGATAAAAAGATATTAAAGAACATGAACAATTTACAATGAAAATATTGTTTTATGGTAAAGCAAACGAAAATTTCAATACGTTTTAAACGTTTTTTCATTTTTTTTTCCATCTCTGATATGCAATTTGGATATATCAGTTACCCATTTATGATTTTTTTTTTATTCAGTAGATACTTATAATGTATGATGCTTGTATCATAGAGAAAAGACATTGGCGTTGCGGTACAATATTTCAACACAAACTACTTACTAAGGATATATTTCTGATATCATAGAGAAAAGACATTGGCGTTGCGGTACAACATTTCAACAAACTACTTCCTAAGGATAAATTTCTTAGTCATGTTCCATGCTACACTCAAATAATTGGCAATTTTACAAAATCTTACGATTATGATTTCAGTTAATGGAAATCCAAGTCTTCTGAATGGTCCATTTGTATTAACCAATCAACAATTTTTTTCAACTAAAAATAAAAAATAAAAAATATTTTTAAATTCTGTACATTTTTAAAAAAAAAATTGGTTTTGGTTGATATGTGGTATAACATATTGAACGACAATATGTATATCTTCTTGTACAACAATAGTATATTATATACGATAAGTTACCTCATTAGAAAGAGAAATTATTAAAAAGCCTAGAAATGACAAACAAATGAATGCAGCGCCATAACGGTAGATCATGAAACTTTTCGGTTAATGAAATCTTCATTTTTTAAATCTCTACCATTTTCGTCATATTCATTTTTTTCGTACACCAAATATTTTTCGAGTAACGTACTTTTAATAAACTATCAAAATTTCGGCATTCTAGCAGTCGTTTAGCCGGAATCTTGATCACTGACGGACAGACGGACGGAGTATGTCCTCGAATGAAGGATTATAAAATACTGTCAACTTATAATTTTATTTTTTTCTCTCAAGCATTAAAGGATGGTTTACGAATAAATCAATATAATCTTTATAGAAGTGTAATAATTTGATTTATAGTAGTTTAGACTATGTTTCCATTTTCCAACTACAAATGGTTAGTGAAATAAAATTGGATACCCGAGGACATACTAAACAATAATAAACTATTGAGCTAAATCGTTGCATTGTTCATGACTAACAGACTCTTTAGAGGCAATTATTAAAAGAACCCAAAATTATTACATTTTCAGAATGTCTTCAGATAACCGCAATAAACTCCAAAATGATGAAAAACGCAACAAAATATTATTTCAAATTTTTAAATATATCAAGGAGCAGTACCAACAAACTGAAATGGTCATTTCGGATTTTTATCTTTCCCATCCATAATTTTTCACACAATTCGGCGCCTATGAACGTGATAGTAGAGAATTCATTTCTGTTAAAAAAAAATTTTATGACAATTTTTCTTGAGACTCTTTTTAAGAGGGGAAAAATATCATGATTTATATGGTTGTCGCCAACAGCAAACAGACGTTATGCGTCTGATCCTTGATATATATTTGTGAGTTGGAGCTAAAAGAAAATGGTTTTCCGAAATATTCATTAATCATAGCATCAAAGCAAAAATAATATTTACTTTTAAATGATATTAATCTTCGAGGCATTCAACCAAGAACAGAAATGAACATAAATGGTTTATCTTTTATTATACATATATATATATATAAATGGAAGTTTCTCCGAGCCGAACAAACAACAATAAAAAAAGGAATGTTTGGTATTTCTTGAACTATCATTCAGATTTGGATCAAATAAATAGTAAAATTGTTTACGGTTGACTTTATTATCAAATCATATTCCTTAAACATCGATATTAAATTTCGCCAAACTACAAAATATATTTTTAAATTTTTATTGTATTTAAGTTTTGGTAATTGATCCGGATACCAATGCGTTTGGTGGCAATCGTTGATCGAGTTAAGACAAAATAGAGATGGTGCGATCTCCAATGTTTTCACTTTTTTTCCCGCTGGGTGTTTTTTTTTTTTTAAATCAATCCTTATCAAACTAAACGCCGTGTTTTGTTGATGAACGGAAACAATTCAAAACGGCTAGTAGCGATAGTTAAATTAGATAATTAATTAAAAATAACTACGAAAATCAAAGGGAAAAACCTTACAATTGTAGACAACCTGTTCTTGTGTTTCCCCTTTTACATTTTACAATCAATATTAATTGAAATTGACTTTATAAGTACCTACATTACTACATTTATTTCCTAGACTATATACATTTTCCTTTGACTCGATGGAGTATTATATACCTACCACAAAATGTCTATTTTCCTTTGATAAGGATATTAAACAAATCCTATCAACTAGATTATATACAGGAATCGAACAGTTCTAAATGAAATAAATGCACAACACACAAATACCAGACAGCACACACATATCGTTCGACCAATGATAGAAAAAGGATTCAATTATATGAATTTAATGGTAATTAAATTTAAATAGTTTTTCTATACAAGAAAAGGATGATTTTGAAAGTAAAAGACGCAAAGCAATTTATTTCAAGTTGTTGATTCATTAATAAAGTAAATAGGGTTTAATTCATTGATTCTACCCACACAGAGCGATAGAGAGGGAGGTGTGTGATGTAAATGGTATTTTTTTCATCCATGGAACTTTCAACAGGGCTCTCGAATTTGGCTAGCTCACCAACATAACTCAAGTGTGTGACAGACTGAAATGAGTATTTGTAATTAAAATCTTTTCATGTATGCTTCGATCAATGGATTACCAACCAGAACTAGAAGCCAGATTGAGAATAGTCATATCTATCGTGACTAGTCAATCAATGTAAGTTTAATAAAGATCTCATTAGGATAGGATTCATATCAATTCATGTATAGTTGTGTAGTTTAGAGAAGGAAACGGCATCGGTGCTATATTTGTGTAAAAGTGCGACTATCCAAAATACAACTCTCTCAGACACAAACCAATTCCATTTAACCACCAATTGGACCAAGAAAACAGATTAAGGCTGAATTCATTTTGTGGTTTTGCAAACGAATTTAACACCTTGGTTAGAACTAATTCACCCATTTAAGGTTTTCATTCAATAAACCTAGCTCATGGCCTAAGTGCGCTGTTGTTTCTTGAGCGCAACCTATCAAGAAATTGATATATAAGTAGTAGAATTGAAATAGCAACTATATGTACATAGTAAAAGGTACATTCTCTGATATAATTACCTCTTTTAAAACTTATTTGATATAAAATTGATTAAAACGTTAAATTTTACCCAACATTGAATTTAGTATTATATAAAATTGTTTTAAATTTATTGATCTATAAATACTTAGTGCATTTATAACGATATAGATTTATTCCCATTATATACGTTTTGGTATAGAGTAAATTATTTTCATTTCCTGTACAAAATTTCTCGTAAAATATTGTGAACCGAAACTATAATTGAAATGGTTTTAATCGACATTTCAGGACCAAACAAAA
>JANSTT010017316.1:0-17567 GCA_026745375.1 Platyura marginata
ATTTTGAAAAAAAATTGAAAAATAAATAATTAAACAATATTTAAAATCGTTCACTTTTATTTCCACACCACCTGTATTGAAAATCAAGACTCACAAACAATGTGATTCCATTTTTACGCCTAATAAACCGGATATCTACTTATTATATTAATATTTTATTCAAATTCGCAGAATATTCTTCCTTTCTTTCTTATATATACTTCAATATGTCGATATATTATTTTTTGATATTATAAACAATTTCATGCTTATTTAACGTGAAATAAATTGATACAAAACGTATGGTCGAATTGTAGTTTTACTATATTTTACATTACTCTATTAAGAAGTTTTAAATAGAGTGGTTACTAGTTATTTTAAATCTACCAGCTAAAAAAATGTGTTTGGCAGCACGGTTTAGTTTATAGGTTATGTTACAGTACGCTTGAAAGTGCATAGATGCATAGACGGATGTGATTGTTTACTTTTTTATTTTGTTTTTTTTCTCTTGTTTTGTTTATTCAAAAGTTATTATTTTAAGAAAAAAAAAATTGTAAATGGCAGCTCCAGGTCTTAGTATATTCCAAGGGGCTGGAAGTATACAATTAGATACGAGTGCCCAGCGACTGCAGGAGGAAGAAGACATTGAGGATCAGAAAAGACGTCATGAGGAAATAGGTCAACAACTACAAAGTGTTTTTGCGGACTTGGAAGAAGAAAACGATGATGATACTATTGCGTCAAGTAGTCATTTTCGTTCCAATAATTCTCTTAATTCATTCCAAAATCATTGCGAAAATCCACAAAAATACGAAATCCAACAAAAGTTTAATGATAAACGCCAACAGGATAATAGTGATTACCTGGAAGAGAACAAACAACTGAGACAGATGTTAGATGCTAAAACGCGAGAGCTAAATCATGTCACTGATCTATTGCAGGATAAAGAGAAAGTCACTGGAGAATTGAAAAAACGATTAGCTCTGGCTGAAGCCGAAAAGGAAAGAGCTTTGATGACTAAACAGCAGACGCATGAATTGTTGGTTGAAAGTAAAGCCAAAATTTCTGAACAGGACGATTACATTTTAAAATTTAAGGTACTTATTGTGTCCTTAATTTTATCTACTTAACGTAATTTTTTGTGGATTCTAGGCAAAAATAAAAACCTTAGAAAATGCAAAGACAGGTTTAGCGATGGAGTTGGAACACACTAAAACTATGCTATCGGATATCGAACACAAATATCATATGGTCGAAAGAGATGCCGGTTTTAATGCTAGCAAACAATCCGAAAATATATTAAAACAGGTAAACGAGCGACACACCGCCCAAATAGATATGATGCAGCAACAGATTAATGGATTGCGAGGTAAATTAGAGGACAATGAATTGGAATTAAAAACGCTTGATGCACGGTATAAAGAATTGCAACGATCCAGGGAAGCGCTATTAGTGGAAAAATCAGAAACAATAAATCAACTATCAAAAGCCATAGAAGATTCGCAACGACAGTGTCAGCAGTTAATGTCGAAAGGTGATTTAACGCAGGAAAATGTTCGTTTACGAAATACTGTTGGAGGATTACAACAACAAACCGAGGATATGCAACGCACAATAAATACCTTGACACAAAGGTCAAATGCACATAGCTTGAAAACAAATTCTATAATTAATAATTATTTAATTTTCCCAACAGACTTGACTCAACAAATTCTGAACAAGGATTTTTGACAACGATACAGTCCCCAAGTCAATTCAATAAGAATCAACGGAATATTGACGGCAGTACACCGCTTCATACGAACGATGATTATTTAGCCAGATTGAAAGATGAACTGAACCGTTGTATGATCAATCAAAAAGAAAAACGAGAAGAAATCAAACGGCTAGAAGATCAATTAGTTGCCAAAAATGAGGAAATAAAACGATTAAAACATGATGAAAACAATGCACTGGTTCAAATGATGTCGCACAAAGATGAGGCTTCGCGACTGTCGGCAAAGTTGAAAATTCTCCAAAATGAGATAGAAAAATATCGAAATAAATCGATCAATGATCAAAGTACAAATGAATCGATTCCACAAAATGGTTTTCAATTACAAAAACTAAAAGAAAATAATCGACAATTACAGGCCACTATCGATTGTTTAAATCAAGACATTCAAAATGTTCAACATGACTACGATGTTCTTGCAGATAATTACAAAAAAATGCGAGAGGAACGGGATGTGGCTATTCGAAATGAACATGAAAACAATTTGAATAAATCAGAAGTTGAGAATTTAAAGTTGGAAGTAGAAAAACAAAAATTTTTACTAACGGACGCCAGAAATGAGTGTGATCGTGTTAAAAATTTATACATTGAAATTTCTAATGCAAAAGATCAGTTATCAAGAGATTTGGCAGAGTTTCAAAATAGCGATATACAAAAGGAGACTGAAATGTATAAGGAGAAAATATCTGCTCTAGAAGAGGCTTTACAATTGACAAACATGAAGTGTACTGAATTGACAAAAATGCTGGAAAATGAAAAAAATTATTATGAAAATCAGTTGGATAAAATTAGAAAGAATAACGAAACTGGTTTGTTTTTTATTAAATTTTTCTTTTATAAGAATTTTGTTATCAAATATATCGTTTTTAGATCGGACCGAATCATGTAAAGAATCCAAAAATACTTCCAACAGTTGCTCCAAATGCATTAAACAAATAACGGAAATTGCAAAGGTAAGAAAGAGTTTTTAGATATTTTTTTACTTTCGAATTATTCAATATTAAACCAAGTTCCATATCATTTTATACCTAGATAAATTTCCTCTATATCGATTTTTTATTGGGTCTTTTTGAATTTACTAATGTGCTGACATTCCATATTGAATAGTTTATCGAGGGCTTATATTCGATATACAAAAATTAACAAAAGCGCTATCAGATTTTTTTTAATTTAACTGAGAAATTTCCCAAAAAACAGTAGTTGCCCTGTTTGTATTTATGAAACAAGCTGTTTGTATTTATAAAACAATTATAATATAAATGAAATACAAGTAGCCCTTCTATAACACGGTTTTATTCTAACCAGAAAAGAAAATTGCGAAAATGTTCGTGTAACACGGCGTAGCATGGTTTCACTCTAACACGATAAGAAAATTTCGAAAATTCATGTATAACACGGTAGTTTTACAACACTAGATAACACCTTTTGAACATTTTTAAAAAATTACATTGGAAGTGTACAAAATGTGTAAACTGTACATAAATATAAATTGAATGTTTTTTCAATAAATATGATTTTTCAAAACTTTTATATACAAAAACATTTAGAAAATGATAAATCAAAACTTTCAAAAATATCCTCACAGGATGATACTTTTCAACCGAAGAAACATTCTCGTTTGTTATTTTTTACGTTATATTTTTGTATTCTTTAAAAATAAATTCCATATGAAAAACAAAATTCCGGATTTGCTGAACGTAATCCCCTTTTTGTACTTGCTCTTAGTCTCATACAATACGGTTTCATTACAACCGTGTTATAGGAGGGATACCTGTACTTAAATTATTAAAACTTTTTATTAGAATAATTGTCACGTTTCGCTACTGTAGCAACAAATTTAATTTCACCAATAACGCAGTAGTAATCGTAATCCCAATAACAAAAAAATCAATTAAACCCATTTAAATGCTAAAATGGTAAGAACTATACTGGCCACTGAATTTCAAGCTCCATCGTAATTTTTTATTTTTCCATTGACACACTGTTTCATATACCATTGATTTTGCTTAATGGATGTGCAATGAAATATTATTTATTACTCCTATTACATAACTTCGATTAAACGTTCAATAGAGATTAGCATTTACATTTCCCTGTCACGATTAGGATTTTATAAAAACTCGATGTGCTTGGTCACATAAACATTTCGCAATTTCGCATCGGCATCCACGAAATTCGAACATGTTCTCTGTATGTAAATATAGTAAATGAATCGATGAATCGAAATATTTTACTTAAATTAATCATTATTGCTCATCTTTAGTATGAAATCGAAAATCTCCAACTTCAAAATGCCTGTTCAAACTACCTAAAAGACATTCATGATCTTCAAACGGCTCTCGATCATTCCAAATCAACGATAAACGATCTTCAACAAAAAATTATTTTAAAAGAAGAACATGACATCTTACTGGCAGAACTTAAGCTAAAAGCAGCACAATTCGAAGAATATATTATTAAAAATCAAAATCAGGCTAGTTCCCGAGAGGCATCATCATCTCCGAAAAAGATCGAATCACGTGACCAAAGTGTCTCAACATCACCAGACATTGATTATGTATCAAATCGACTCTGCGGCGAAGGAGAGCGAAAAATTCGCGAAGAATCAGCAAAAGTTTTGGCGGTAAAAATAAAACTTATCGAAACGAAATACCACAATGAAATTGATGAGTATCGACAGAAGTTTGGTTTAATGCATATGGAATTGAATGAAACCAAATATAATCTACAAATACGTACGGGCGAAGTACAAGTTCTCAAGCAGGCTATTCTATCTGAACGTAATAAAATAACGGAAATTTTACAACAAAAAGATGAGAGTGCCAGAGAATTGTTCGATAGACAAAATGTTGTGATAAAAAAATGCCGAGGTGAATTAGAAGCTGCACAGAATCGAGTAAATTGTTTACGAAAAGAGATTGATGATCGACGGGAGCAATTAGAAGCGGAAAGGCGATCAATGAAAGTATTGATGGAGCAATGGACCACAGAGAAGAAACTTTTGAAAGAAAAGGAATCCCAACTAAAAGAAAAAATTGATATTTTAAAGAGTGATCATAGTTTAGTTGTTGAACAGCTTAATTTAAAATATCAATCTGCTAAAAAAACTGCTGCTAATTATAAGGTAAATTTAAAGTTGTTAATCTCTTTTAAAAATTATAATTAGAAGTATTTTGTTCATTTGTTTATAGAAATATGCGGAAGACAAAGACACGCACATAGCACAGGAGAACGAAAGAATCAAATTAGCCTATGATGCGGCAATAAAGAAAATACAAAATAAAGCAGAAGCGGCCATTAGAAACAATATAAAAATGGCAGGTAATGAACAGCAACTTTTTAAATAGTTTTCTATTATTTATTACAATTGTATTATTTGCCTTATCACATTTGCTCAAGCGATTTACGCTCTAAAATTTTGTTATATTTTTGTATAAATAAAAGTGCCAAAATGTATCTACATATTAAACATTTCAATTAATTAGAGTTAAAATAAATCATAATAAATACCCAACATGCCCCATAAGTTACGTTCTTAGGTTTTTTCTGAATTTGTTATTGAAAGTTTTTATGGCATATATTTTATCTAGAAATAAGGAAACGGTTTTCTCATTTTAATTTTTATTAAAATTTTTTACGACCGCTCTATATAAAATTAAATTTTATTCTATTCCTAAATAAATTTAGTGTTGGCAATACTAATGTACATATTAGAACCATATATTCAAACATTCATAGTAAGTATAATTGTTTTAAAGAGACTTTACGCATTAATTTGTCTACTTAAGATTAAGATTACAATTAATAATTAAAGTGGACAGCTCTATTTAATTAATTTATGTATATATAAGTTTTCACATTGAACTTTATTATGTATTACTTTAACTATAAATATACAACGGTACGGTATAATTTTTCCGAACGACAGCACTGTATTTGACAGCTGAATTTTTGTTTTGGTGCTCCTTTCCAAAATATATATCAAGAGTGTTAAATATTTTGTCAAAATAATAAAAAATATCAGTATCAGGAACTAGAACATGAATGAAAATAAAATAAACGAGCTATTTAAAAGAATCGTACCGGAAAGCCATTTATTAATAGCTTCAGATGCAAACAATTCTTTGAAAAATGCATTTCGAGTACTTTTTGAAAAGGCATGCGGTTTGTTAACCTTTTTAATAATCAAATTTTAATGTTTCATTTTTAGAAAAAGATTCCTGAAAACGGATGGAGCGATTTAATGATAGAACAACTGGTCAATCATCTATCAAGTTTAGACAGCAATAATTTCTTAAGTAAATGTGGTGTTGGCGAGAGGGAAGCTCGTATTGTTTGCAGTAAGTAGAAGATTTTTTTGATAGACAATAAATATATTATAATTAGATTAAGAAGGACAAACTTACCGAATAGCTTTTAAAACTATTGGACATTTTTTAGTTTATGTTAATTTATTCACATTTAATCACTAGACACGGTAACAGTAGACTCCACAATTTACCGAGAGCCTAACACCTAATTCTATTCCAATGCGTCTGAATTGTTAGGTTGTCTGGTTGTTACCAAAAATTTTTGTGGTGGTTTTTTGTTTAGCACTTTACCATTTGGTTTTTTATTCCTCACTTTTATGTATTGATGTTTGAGCGTTTATATTTATAATTTTAAAAAGCCAATTCGAGACGCTCATAGAGGAAAAGAATATATTTTTTTTAAATTTAACTAATAAACAATATAGGATAGGCGAAAATCTTATATATTTTTAAGTTAACCTAATTAGATCGTCACTAATGCCAATTAGGGACAGCTGAGCATTTATTTGCAATGAATTAAGTAAAAGTAGAAGAATTATGAGAACCAAAATAAATAAGACAAGAAACAGGATACTATTGAAAAAAATAATGTTTGAAAAATAAACACAAATATTACAATACATTACTATGAGTATGACTATTGACTTTAAGGATGTTATCATTAAAATATGATTTAAGACTGACCCATGGATTTTATAATAGCACACGCTGTAATAATTAACAATGGGAGACGACGACATAGGCGAAATAATCCTTAAAAGCTATTTTAATTTAGATCTGGTCGCTCGAAGGCATTACGGACTTGGTCATGGCATTGGTCGATCAGGCGACATAGAAGAATCTCAACCAAAAGCAGTTGGATCTAGTATTATGAGTCATTTGACGAATGCAATGCTTTTAGACTTGATACAAACTATGGGTATTTAAATTTAAGACAATCACTAAAAATAACTCCTATAAGCAAAACGTTTTTAGGTATTAAGCATGCAGAAAAGGCCGTTCTCATTCCAATGGCAACTGGTATGACGTTGACCCTTTGCCTATTAACTTTAAAGAAACGAAGACCTGACGCCAATATTGTTCTGTGGTCTCGCATTGATCAAAAATCATGTTTTAAGAGTATTCTCACTGCAAATCTATTTCCAATTTTGATCGATACGATCTCTGATACTGATAACGGATTAACCACAGATATTTTAGAATTTGAGAAACAAATCAAAGAACTTGGATCGGAAAATATTGTTTGTATATACTCGACAACAAGCTGTTTTGCACCGAGGCAATGTGATAATATACAAGCGTTAGGACGACTTGCCAAACAATATAATGTTCCACATTTGGTTAACAATGCGTATGGGCTGCAAAGTAAATTTTTCGCAAAAAAATTGGAACATGCAGGATTGAATGAACGAATTGATTTATTTGTACAGAGTACCGATAAAAATTTGATGGTACCTGTTGGCGGTGCCATTGTAGCCGGATTTGATAAGAAACTAGTTGAGGAAGTTAGCAAAAATTATTCAGGACGTGCTTCTTCATCTCAGACTCTAGATGTTTTTATGACTTTGCTTTCATTGGGAAAAATAGGCTATTTGAATTTAGTTCAGAAAAGAGAGGAAATATTTGAGTATTTTTTTGCTAAGTTATACAGTAATTTCGAGAACAATAATAAAATTGAAATAAGAATAACTGCAACAAATCCTATTTCTATTGCTTTATTAATAAAATCATTAGATCCATCTATTGTAACTTCTATCGGGTCTATGTTGTATACACGCGGTGTTTCTGGAGCAAGAGCGGTTACATCAGAAGAGATTAAAATGTTTGAAAATTACACTTTTAAAGGTAAAATTTGTGGATATTTCAATAAAAGAAATTATATTTTCTCATTTATACATATTTAAGGTTGGGGAAGCCATACATCACAATATGGTCAAGCATATATAACTGTAGCTGCTAGTCTTGCTATCAATAAAGAGGAGGTAGATAAATTTATTTCAAAAATAAACGAAGTGTTAAAAAAATATTAACGACAAAATTATAATATTTATTTACTAATACAAACCGGTTAAAAAGGAAGGATTAGAAGATTTAGATACGTTAAAGTTGCTAAATAGTTTGCAGATAACGTTGTCACATTTTTGTTAGTGAACACTACATATTTAATAAAATTTGTCGTTATGTAATCGGTGAGCCTTTCGAACTGTTTTGATACTTTTGAAGATCGATAAATTTTCTGCTTTATTTTTACAAATACCTAAATAAATATTTTCCTATAAAAGTACATTCCCTGAAAACTTTTCTTGTGATAATATAAGGACGAAAGTACAAACTAAATATTTTGTAAAAGAAAACAAAAATATATTTTTATTAATTATTCCGTTTCTTTTGTTTTATTCAACAAATTTCTGCTTGACCGGATCTCACTGTACATTCTAGTTGTAAAATTTCATATCTCGGTATCAATTACGATTTAAAACAAGTGTCGATTAACACATGCATAAATTATATAAATCTAATCTTTTATTGCTATTTTATTTTGAATATACAGCGAATAATAATAATAATAAAAATTATTTTCAGTTTAACTGAATCCTTTAAACTTCCACATATCGCAAGACTTCCTATACAAAATAATATTCGTAACCAAATTATTCATAAACACATATTTAAATAACCAATATTGTTATTATTAAGAATACTACCTCATTTCAACATATCTAATTTCAATATAAAAAGATTCTTCAATTCATATACATATACCTACATACATATTTACTTTTTTAATATATTATAGAAATGATATTCAAATGGGACGTAGTAAATAAAAAAAAACATTTTTTTTGTTTATTTAAATCGCGTACGTATAGACGATGTGAACATAAGAAATTATAAACCCTACTTTAAATGATCTGCATAATAATAATGACTATACCTAACCTAAAGTAATTTTTTTTTTCTCACATTGTTATAACTAAGGTTTTCTTTGTCAGGATGTTTTAGGATGATAATGGAATGTTAGATGAAAAAACCAGAATATTTCGTTAAATAGAAGGGTGATGATGAATTAAGAAATACATAATGTAATAAAAGTTGGCAGATTTATCGAATTGTTTTAAAATCTAAACGATTTTATTTAATTAAACCAGAACAATAATTTTTTTTCGAATTTTAGCATTCCAAGTTTTATATCTCTAGCTCAAAACGTTTTTGCGATATCGCTTGTATGATTTTTTTCATCTTTTTTTTATTCATGCCGTATGTTTTTAAAAATTTTACACTAAGAGTGTCCAATTTAATAAAATCGATTTCGTGATAATTAATAAACACATTTACGAGGTTTTTATAAATTGCACAAAAAAATGTATTTTCGAAACCAGTAAACAATTTCTATGGATATTTCGTTAATAGTATTGTTTTTTTTACATTATGAAGAAATCTCAAGATGTTGTAGCTATTTCTTGCTATCTAAAATTAAAAACAAAATGAATGGTCAAAACCTTACATGATTATTCTAAAAATTATGAGTGTGTGGAAATAAATATTTTATAAATAATTTCTAAATAGTCAATTAAATTATTTAAAATTATGGTACCTATCGAAATCCGTTTAGTCTGAAATGAAAAAATTACCTAATACAGTATACACCTATCACGAATCCTGCTAACATGTAACGGAGGAGTCCTTCCGTATAAAAACATTTAAAATCTTAAATGTTTGTCAGTTAACCCTCTGTCGGGCGTACCTATTTCTGAATCGAAACCGGGCACACTGGATCTTAGATATCGGCCTTCAATTTAGAGGTATTTTACCAAGTGGAAACATTTTGAGCTCATTATGGCTGTGCCTGAGAGATCAAATACACTTGACAGAGGGTTAATTTACATCTTTACATAACTAAATCAGAATATAAAAATTTTTAAAATTCAAGTTATAATGATAATGATAAATAATAAAGTAAAAAATCAAATTAATTCATCCGCCCATTCGTTTTCACTTTTCTGTATGGAATGCATTCTTAGTGTTTTCTTCTACAAAAAAATAGACAAAAAAGACATAGGCGTAGACAGGAGTAGATTTGTTAAAATAAGACGGACTTCTTAAATATTAGAATTTTAGAATATATGAATTAATAGAATAGAAACCAACAACAATAATTTGTAATTTAATTTAAAAAAATAGATTTATCCCATCTCAAGATACTTATATATACGAGTTGTTGTAAAAAACTTACCTGTCTGTCATATCCTATACAATATACATATTTACAAACAATAATTGAAAAATAATAAACCGGTTTTTGGCAAAATGTTTCTTGGAACCCTCTTTTTGGTTAGCTTTTGTTAAAGATTTTCTACTCTGAAACAAGCATTATTGCGAATTTCATTGTTTATCTACCCTTACTGGTTTTAGCTTAATTTCTTTGTGTACGAGTATACGTTACGGTTAGATTAAGATTTAAGCATAGTTATTTCACAAATATTTGATCAGGTTTAAGATGGTTAGATTTTTTTTTTCATCTTCTATACACATACATTCCATTTTTTGTAATATTTTGTTGTTCAGATTTGGCAATATCATACTCCTATGTTTATTCCTTAATGTTAATGCCATGTATTTATGTACATACATATCTTATATTGTAAAATTTGTTATGTTAATCTGGATTTTTAACAGTAGAACTTAGCTAAATTTAAATTTAAGATCACAACAAGATTCAAATTTACATACATTTTTTGCTTCCATACTGCTGTACATATATTAAATATAAAGGGGAAGTTTTGGTTTTATGTAGAAATTTTTAAAACTTTTCGCGTTTTTCCGTATTTTCTGCACGAATTGGAACGTTTTGCAACAAAAAAATGCAATACAAATTTTGATCACTCGATTCGTTCGCTCGTTATCATAATAACTTTAGAATGCATTAAGTAGAATCTTAATTTTTTTTTAATTGGTTAAAATATGTCTAGCGTTTTTGGTATTTTAAATGGGCAAAATCCTCAACCCCCTCCAATACAAATTTTTTGTAAACAATGTGTGATGATTTTTTGTAAACAATGTGTGATACTAAACAACAAAATTTCGAAAAATATTATATATACGAAAAAGTTTTTATTTGTTGTAGGGCATATGAGGGTGTAACAGATTATATCCAATTATTAACCTATATAGGACTCTCTATACTAAAATTCTATAAATTGGCAATTTAATCACAATTCTTATATGAAATTGAGAAAATATTGTAAATACAAAAACCTTTTTGTTTTTTGTGTTGCATAACCATTGCATACCATTTTTGATCCACCGTTAACCCTTATAGGACCGACCATACTAAATTACAAAAAAATAGACATTTGAAAGAAAGCCATTATCTAACATGAAATTGAAAAGAAGCGAATGTATGGGCGGGGTAGTTTAGTATGGAAGCCGTGTTAGCTTTATTTAGCAGCCTTTTTTAGTACACACATACAAAAGTAGTTACATAAATAAAAATAAAATATCGTCGGGCTAGAAAGCAAACCATGTATCAACCACTTTTTCTAAAACCCACCACTCTTTAATCGATATCGATATGAAAACGGATGATACCGCATTTGTGGTATCGGATGATACCGAATTTAGTTTAAAGTTTAAACTTTATTATCTAAAGTGTTTTTTTGTTTTAATTACGTTGACCTTTTTTGTTATTTTCGTCAAAAGTGATAATATTTCTGGTAGTTTAATGGCAAATTCAGATATTTCATTTACATTTTTTATTTCCGTAAATTTATGCACATATTTTTAATTCACAACATTTTTTATTATAAATATAAATACATATTCGTATGACACTATCTATAGTGAAGTGACTGACACCAATGTGGTCACTACTCACTATAGAATAGACAGAAGACAGAAATATTTGCATTGGTTCTATATTACCAGACTACAATTTAAAAATGTTCTAGTTTTTAAAATAATTGGAAATTTAAATTAATTTAATATTTTTGAATTAATATTAATTTGACAGAATAGATAAACAGATTTTCTTTGATTGTAGTATAAAGTTAATCAAATGATACTTTTGTAATTAAAAATGGTTTTCTTTTGTCAACTTTTTATTAAAAATTACATTTAAGATGTAAAACTTGTATTAAATTTTCTCGGTTTTGCAATTTAGTGGGTTTTCGAACGAAAAAGATGCTACACAGTGTCTTCAATGTTATTATATACTCACTGTAACCAGGACTGAGCGATTGAATGAAATCTCCATTAAATCAAATCTCAATAAACAATTTTTAGTTTTGTGCTTAGACTCATAAATATAGAGAGCCAAAAACATAAGCGCAACCATTTGGCAGACCTTTACCAGAGGGGTTAGAGATTTTCAATTTTATCGAAAAAATGAACAAAATAATATAAATCAGAATTACAACCATAAAATAAAAGTTTGACGTTTTTTTTTATTATTATGGAATAAATTACCTTTTTAAACAGCAAAAATATCTACTTAGTGTTTGTCCTTGAAAATTTTTAATTTCCTATTTACTATTTACATACACCCTTTCTACCAAAATGTTCACCTGCCCAAAATGTTTTCTGATTGTATAGTAGGTGAGTCCGTAGTTTCTATTTTAATTTTAAAATACCTACGTATCGAATTCCATCACCTTGCAAAACACCAAAATTGACTTAGTGTAGGTACTTGACTTACACATTTTATTGGAAAGGATTTATATTTGTGTGATTTAAAATACAATTTAACTCGATGCACATACTTACATATATCATCTATCTATATGTTCAATAAAACTGCACTCCCTTTTTAAACTACATTATGTATACTTATGTTTGCACAAGGCATTAATTCCATTCGAATAAAATTTTATTTTAAATTTTTTATGTATTTAAAAGAGGCCCTGAAGGCTTTAAAGTGTGTATGTTTTCGCTGTTGATGCGACAGGTGGTTTAAATAGATTTTTCATAAAAGAACGATTTTTTAAACAATTAATTACATTAATTTTTATCACCTGGTCTAATTTTGTATCCAAGATCTAAGTAATTTAAAAAAAAAAAACAAAATTGTATATTAAGCTGAATATATTGATGATTGATTGTTATTTGTTTGATACATTCAGCTGTTAGATATACATACATACTACATAGTTGGATGCAAAATCACGTTAAAATCATAAAATTGATGTTGATGCAATCCTGCACCTAGGGTGAAATTATCACAAAAAGTTTGTTTTAAAAATTTCGTTTTTTTTGCACTGTTTGACCATCCGCTAACTCAATACGGTATACGAAACAACTTCAGTTTTTACTGGTTCCTGAAAAACACATAAAAATGAGTTAGGGGCTATTTTATATAAGCCATCGATATATGGGAATATTATAATCAGTGTTATAACTTATAAGCCATTGTTGTTCTTTTCTTAGTTATTATTTGAAACTTTTTCTTAATTTATTAAAAATGGAATAAATAAAACAAAATGACTAAGATACGTAAAAATGGCATAAAACTAATTGTACCGCCATAACGGAATGGACATTAATAGTACTTACCTAACATAAGAAAAACTAAAATCAGATATCCCTTTTATCACGAAAAATATTATTCCATAAATGAAAATATTTAACTACAAATTAAAAAAAAAAAAATTGTTTCATAGATGGACGATGAAACTTTGTCTATAAGGCAAACTACAGAAACATACAGATACAGATACATACTAACTAAATTTCGGTTTAAATGTTTGATCGAAAAATTTAAAAATGTTCGAATTTGTTTAATAATTTAAGATTTTTGGATTGCCTTTCATTTATGTCGACTTAACTTTAGTTTATTATTATCGTTTTGACAATTGATATATTTGTGTGTACTTGGAGTTTAATTAAACACAAAATGGTTTTACTAATATTCGAAAGTAAGATTTTCTGTCTGAAAACACGAGTTTTTCTTTATAAATTAAATACACAAAGCAATCTATTTATTATCATTATAAATGGGTTTCTGGTGTATTAATAAAGAAAAAGACTACTTGCATTAATAACCTAAAAGAGGTATTTAGTTTTTTCTTAGATTATGAAGCACTTAGTGACAACGCTCTGTAAATTTCGCAAATCCAAATGATTTGTAGTAATAGTAATAGCTCTTAGTTAATAGTAGAAGAAATACATCAGTGATCAGTGAGTATGATCAAAATTCTGGATAACGGTGGACTAATTGTTGAGACCATTCCAAATGTTAAAAATGGAACTAAAAATTTTTTTGACCATCCCTGTTGCAAATTGCGAAAGCGAGACGATCTTCTCTACTCTCGCTAGAGTAAAAAATCATCTCAGAAATGCTACTGCTCAGGACCGATTGAGGATTGAGTGATGTGTCCATTATGTGTATAGAAGCTGAACAATGGATTTTGAGGAAATCATCGAAGAATTTTCGGTTCAAAAAGGGCGACAGAGAAATATGTAATATTTTAAGTTATTTTTTTATGCATCTAAGTTTTGTATATTTTGGATTTGAAATTTTTAAACCTAATTAATTTCTACCTTGGGCCCACTAAAAACTAAATGTGGGCCTGGATACTGATGAACAATTGATATTGTTTATTATTGACAAATTAATAGAGGCTATTATCATCATCAGGGATCTGTAATGAGGCAAGGTGGAGACTAAGAAACTTATATTAGCCGAGTGCTTGTCAATGAAGCCAAAATCTTTAATAAACTGCTATGTACAGTTTTTTAGACGGATGCTTTACATGGAATTTGCGTTTACGATTACTATAGTGCTGTTTTGCTTTACGTATAGCATTAAACGAACCCCAAAAGAAGTAACTAATAATGGAATTTTGATCGCGTATGTATGTCACACGGTAATTTTCGATATCGATGCATTTCATCCACTGTATCGATATCGAAAACTATATATGCGATGCGACTTGAAGTGGCTTTTAAAATATTTTTTTTTAGACTGGCTGGTATTAGTTTCATTTATTATAATTTAGTAGAACTTTTAGATAGATAATTTGTTACATATGTAGGTATATCTTAGTCAATTTTATTTATTATCTTAACAGGTAGTAACACTTTTTAAAAATACTCAAATATTTGTTACAACTTTGTCCTTCCAGTGTTGAAGTAATTTACCATTTATGATGACAAATTAACGTTGTAACCTTTTTCGACTTAACACACATAAAAAGTTAACAGCCCTTACCATACTCATAGTTCAGTTCAAATAGATTGTTATTGCGCATCAATATAATAATATAAACCTCTGCCAAAAATTTCCTAGTTTACAACAATGGTCAAAACATCACAGGAGTCAGAGAAGGACGAATTTTTATAATTGGTGATCTTGTTTGTTGTTAAATCATAAACAACCAAACGGCAATATAATTTAATTTTCTATATACTTATATATATTTTTTTACGTAAATTTTTTTTCTGTTTAAAAAGAGCTCAAATATCCAGCTATACAACTGAGTGCTTAAGACTTCAAGTTTCGTTAAAAAAAAACAACCCCAGGTGTTTCCTTGTCGATATATATAATATTCAAGTACAAAAGACAAACATAAAAGAAATTTTTGCTTTGTTCAAGAACTTAACAAGAAAAAATTTCGGTTCTCAACGATTTAGTAGGATCATTTTGCATGATTTCGTAGCGCATCTTGTACTTTATTATACAGGAAAACAAATAGGTATGTAGGTATGTTTGTACAAATAATATCTTAAACACATATATGCATACTACTATACTACCTCTATACCTCGGTTTTTTACTGGATACGAAAAATAATATCATATCAATGTCTGCAAAGAAACCATCAGAGAAATTATTGATCTAAAAAAATGTTATATTTTAGATTTTTCAATGTTATACGAATATACTCGTAACAGGTACAAACTGACAATGGTAAAAACAATGCCAATTTTACATCCTTTCTTTATATATTACTGGCCATTTCTTTTATTTTCTGTTTCAATTAACGACAAACCTGTTTACAGGATTTTAGAATCAAAACAATTCTAAAATTTTTCCATCCACATTTATGGAGTCTGCAATTAATTTCAGCATTTATAACATCCCGGCATCACAATACTTAAAATTAATATGTAGAACAGGGTTACCCAAACTATTTTGGTCACGGAACCCTCAAAAAGTTTTCTAAAGATTGTGGAACCCTTTATTTTTTATTTTTCTTTTGCATTGTTGCATTGGTAGGTTTTAGCTTTTTGGCTTAGTGTTAAGTGGTTTGGTTTTTTTTTCGAGGAAACAAATTGGAATGATATGCCTCAAGACTTGAGAGTCTGAGAGAGCAAAATGTGAAGATATTAAATATAATTCTAATTTTTTAATGAATAATATAAAATTTGGCCACAAAACTGTTGCGTCAAACCTCTGAATTTTTTAGGATTCCGCGAAACACACTTTGGGTTCCACTGATGTAGAAAATGAAACATTTTGTTAAACACAATAAGTTATTTTATTTAAATTTTAATTAATTTTACTGGATGTGAGTAGTGATAAGCAAACGCGAGACCAAAACAAGGACCACAGCAGTCTTAGTTTTGCACACTGGATCTTAGTCTTGTTTTTGTAGAAGATGTCTTGGTCTTGGTCATTCACATTAGGTCTTGTTCTAAATCTTGGTCTTTCAGATCGGGTCTTGGTCTTGTTTTTGTAGAAAAGTCTTGGTCTTGCAAAATGTGCTGATTTTGCTCATCACTAGATGTGAGGGAAAGAAAGGATCATTGGCACATATGGTATAGGTTCTACTTTTCTGGGTTTTTTTCCAGTTTCCAGAATTGCATATAGTGAATGTGAGTTCTTCCTCTGTTCCCTCTAATTTTCGTTTGATGTGTTCCAGTTTCCTTGCATTCTTATGTTTCCTTTTAGTTTTTAAGGTTTAAATGGTTAATTGTAAAATTTATTTTTGTTGCTTCGGCGGTTGGAATCATATTTGCTGTGTTTAAAAAAAATCTTGACTCCAATTTCTACCACTCCAGGACTCCAGCCAATCCGATACCATTTTATTCGGCTCATTAATTGAAATGTGTACAGAAATAGATGGTGGATGGGACATTATATGACGGAAAAATAGAGGTGACAATAGTATTTAAAAATATAGATACAAAGTTAACTTACAATTTATTTTTGGGCCAACATGCTAAGCAAGTTTTGCAAGAACTCAAAGTGTTTTACTTCTCATTGTTTGCATCATGTCATGATACATAAAACCATGAACGAGGTATAGAGGCTCGATTGAAATTTCGCAGATTGTTCTGTGATGATCTCGATAGTATTTTATATAGTTGGTGTAAGATCTTACTGATGGTCTACATTTTGTCTGCTCATTACTAAAAATTAGGTTCAGTTCTTTTGCACAAAGATTGTTTATAGTGTTACGGCCAATTTCTTCACCGAGTACTAAAGTAGGCTTAATACCCGGTCTAGCTAGTCCAGGTACTATCTCTAATACTCGGTACCAACAAAAAGTTAGTACTTGTGCATT
>JANSTT010017317.1:0-62034 GCA_026745375.1 Platyura marginata
ATGAGTATTAAGGGGCGTTACAAACTCCGTACCAAAGTTATAATACCCTTGATTAACATCATACGGGTATAAAAAGATTTTTATTTATATAATTTTTAATTGTACCTACAGGAAATAGTGAATAAGCAAAAATGTAAATAAAGAACTAATGGGAGGAGTAAAAGTTCAACAAATCGTCTCTTAGATATGTCAATATAACTGCAGAATTGACAACTACAAAAGTTAGGACCAAAGAGGAAACAATATAAAGGAGAGCGTGCACCGTATAACTCGCATTCAAATAAACATGTACACAACATCAGCTGCAACAGTATGAGGGGATGAAAAATAGCCATTTTATCTGGCCCATAGAATGTAAACAAACTCTTTTAAACTGTCGAAATATATAACAAAGGCGCCTCATTAAATATGTTGTGTTCATGTGCCCATGTTTTTTTTCTTCGTTTTTTTTATTCGATTTCAACTAATTTCGAATTGTTGTGATGAATTATTACGATAATTTATAAATTTGTAGGTTTCCAAGACAAGAAGATCTAGATAAAGCATGTATTGACTATAATGCATATAATCCCCCCTGCCTCTGCGCAACCTCTCTCTTAAGAGAAATAACGGCGGCCATTATATCTGGTACTGAATCTTACTTATTTTGATTATGGTTACCTCCTTATGCATTACCTACTCTAAGGTTAGGACCTCAAAACCAGGAGATAGGACCCTCAATGTAAAACGAACGGAAATATTTAATATAGCGTTCGCTTTCGATTTGTTTTCGTCGAAAATGATTAACGACCTCTCCAAAATAAGAAACTTCCATTTTTTAATTTTTTTCTCGCTCGCGTTATCGGCTAACTCAAATGTTCGCCTATTTTCGCCTAATAAACATAATAGGCCATAATGCGTTGTTATTTGTGAATCGAATTTCAAAATCTGTTTAAAAAACAAAAAATTAAAAAAAAATTCTAAGATTTTTAATCAGTTTTTGAATGCTGATATTTTGAAAGGTCGTAAAATGCAGGTTGGGTCAAATGATTTTTTGTTTTTTTAGAAATGAACTAAATTTTATATTTTTCAAGGAGGGGAACTCTACATTATTTACTATACGTTTCGTATATTTCTAGTGATTCGAAAAATATATATTCAAAAATTCCATTCCATTCCACCAGGAACTTTTTCTTTCTTTGGGATCTAATGGTAAATGGTAAAAAAATAAATTAAAATTAAAATTTAAAATCGTTCGCTAAAGTGGTGAAATGGTAATAGTGAACATTGATTGATTGATTTCGGAGAGGGGCCATATAATTTAATATATCAAATTTATTTTTTTATTAACTTTGGATTCTCTGGACTCTGAAGAGAAGTAACAGCTCTAACGATGTCTATGTCCCTATATAATTTTGGAAAAGGACGATATACTTAATAATTTTTATTATTCCCGTTTAAAAAACAGGACTTATTTTTTTTTTAATATCCTTTGAATTAGAAAAGAACTTTTTTTTCTCGTTGACGCAACCGAAAAACGATAGATTTTGTAGTTCCATCGTTTTATCTATCAGAGCGATTGTTTCTTGAACGTTACTTTTCTTGATATAAAGGAACAAATAACTCTTAAGGTTTATTATCAAAACAATATTTTTTATACTCCTACCGCATTTACTCAATATATTTGGTAGAAGCGATTGTTTGGCCTATATCCATCCAGAGAAACATCGCTAGAAAATACTTAATTTGATTGAACTAACTGACCACCGTATAATGAACATAATTCACTCAAAACAATACACAACGAATTTGTACAATTTTATTTTACCTGAGTCGAATACCTATAAATATACAGTTAAAAACATAGGCATAAATATATGTATGTATACAGATATTGTTTGATTGTGAGCAACATACAGGTGTGAGTACCTTTAAAGGTAGGTAAATCTTGTTTTTTCCAATATTTGTATGTACATACTATCTGAGAGTGCATTGTTTTTGTCTCTTTTTGTTGTTGTTCAAGAAAAAAAAAAAAGTTCAATTTGATGTTGTTGATTATATTTCCATTTCATTTCAGCAACAATTTAATTATATTGTAGCGCTCTCACTCGACGTGGATAAATATATTTTTATTTTATTTTTTTTTTTTATTTTACAAAATTATATTTTGTTGTTGTTGTTCAGGTCGCGGTATAACCTGTCTGTCTTTATTCGTTCTGTTGTTAGTTGCATACGTTAAGTTAGTTTACGGTAGTTTGTGGATAGGTAAGTTGATCGGATAGAGAGATTCCATCAACTAATCGGGTTGCAGTGAACTTTTTTCATTTTATTGTTTAGATATTACCTGCAGGCAATGGGTTGGAATGTTGTGTATATGAAAAAAAAAATAAAAAAAAAATAGAATTCAATCCAACGTCGTCAACACATAGTAAATCACGCAATTTAAATTAGAAAAACACAAATGACGGGTACTTTGCCAAAAAAAAAAAAAAAAAATTAAAAAATCAAAAGTTTCTGTGAGTGTGTATTGAGAAAGATCAAGAGTAGAGCAGTGTATGTTCACTTATGTAAATGTAAACCAAGATTTTGTTGTGTGTTACTAACTTGAAAGTTACTTTATAGAAACGTGGCTCAAAAGTGTGGTGTTCCAAAAACATTCAATTGAAAGAAAATTTTGATTTACTGTGCGCGTACTAAATTGGATATCTATTGGATGCCCCAAAATTCTACTTACATAGGTATGTCAAATTTAATTCATCCACATTTTTTTTTTATTTATGGCAAAAGTGATTGAACAAAATTCTCAAATCTATACTGCTCCTATATATAACTTTGAAAGCTGACAAATTGGTCTCATTACATACATCGGAAACGTGACAGAAATTACTGAAATATTTCCTTATTTTCAAATGTATTTCAATGGAAAATATTTCGAAAAACTTGCAAACGGACGCCACTTGAATATTAAAATAAAATTCAAAAACATCCATTGCATTAGCATTGTAATTACAGAAAAATTACTTAACATCGCATTTGTACTACTTGATGGAAGCGGTGTGGTGCAACGAGAAACTCTACCGATGCGTGAAACCCTTCAAGTTTATACATTGTTTTTTTTTTTTTTTTTGTATGTCTACCAAAAAGAAACGAGTCATTCAGAAAGGATGATTTTTGTCGTTCTTCTTCTTCATTTTACATTCCATATTTAAAGAAAATAAATAAAAAAATTGTATCGAAATGTTCGTTTTTAATCGAGCATTATTTATACGCTAAATTGTTCGCCGATTGAGATTATGGTACAATCCAATTTACGTATACACGAAAGAGCGTAGGATGTGATCCAAATTAGGAACCGCGTGCGCATAAATAATTTCATGAAAGTCATATGCTCAGCTCATGCTTAATGGGTAAATGATTTGAATGAATGATGCTGCTTGTTTGACAGTCACCTACTTTAAAGTAAATATAGTCCAGGCAATACAGATTTTTTTTTTTTTTTACATAATTTTTAAAAATTGTTTTTAACGGTATTTGTTGTTGTTGTATGAATTGACAATATTCACAGTTTGATAAATATGTATTACTTAACAGTTAGAAAGACGTCTTTATGTATAAGTATATAATATAATGGACTTTTAATAGAGATACAAATATACATGCATAGATAATGAAGCACGTCATTAAAAACTTTTTCTACTTACTACCTATTCACAGATATTTTAAACGCAACATTTAAACAGAATCCAAGGAATTTTTTTATTAAATATAGAATTGATTCATGGATATTACCCTCAATTACAATTAAATTCGACAACAATGCTCGCAAAAGGATTTCTGATCATCACCAACACAAAACTTAAAACAAAACGAAAGGGGAATATAGAGTATTCGGGAAATAACCATCAAAATTTGTTGAGCCTAATGTCAAGGCAATTGCAAGATTTAAATAAATCAAAAGAAAACCAAAATCAAACACCAAAAAAAATTTAAAGAAAAATTGAAGCGCACGCGATGAGTTTTGACTGAATTTATTATTTATTTAAGTATTTTTGGTTTTTGTAATTTGTATTTATTACTTAATAATTAGCTATATGTAAGATCTATAATTTTTGGTTACAGTACTCGTCTAACAATACAAAAACTAAACCAAAATATCCAATCATTTTATTCAAAGAAAAAATAGAAACAACTAACAAACTCGTATGTAGATGGTTCGTATTACCAAAAAGGCCACAATGATAATTTGAAGTAATTTTTGAAGCAAAAGGATTAGGAATTTGTTAATTTTCGTTAAACACATTTTTATAGGAAATTTTATCTGCTACAATATTATAGAACATAGTTTTTGGGAATAAATTAATATTACCCCGGTTATATTAGAAATATCGACCATAATTTTTTTGCTTGTATTGACCATACATTTTTTCTCCATAATTTTCTCCTTAACGCTTCTTTTGAATCTAAATAAATCGGGAAAAAAATCGCTTCAGCCTATTCCAAGTAGAAAAGTATGTATTACTGAATTTTCTATACATATTACTTTCATTCTTAATTGTACTTGTCTATATGCTTTTAAAATAAACATTAACTTACATACAGAAAAGCTATTGTCATAAATCTGACACTCCCAAATACCAAAATTACCATAATAAATTTTTGAACAAAATATTTTAACTTTTTATGACACATACGCACAAAGATATTGGAATCGCCGAGAATCGCTATCATTAAGTATATATTGGCTGTAACAGTTATCGCTGTTTTATTTATAACAATTGAAGAACTGCTAATTGTTTTGTTTGATGATGAATATATGTATGTAGGTATGTTATATGCATATATGATACACACATCACATCGCATACAATTTGTTTTCAAGCTGAGAACATACTTGCCGATAATTTATCGATCGAATAAATATTTACATTTTCGATCAATACAAAAACATTTTTTTGTTTACATCAAAGTACTATCTATCTGGTGTTCTTCGGTTTAATTTATTTTAATTTATTTGCGATGTTTTTTTTTTTTTTTTTTTAATTTAATAGCTGGGTAATCAAAAATCAATAACTAAACGTAATTTCTCTATGTGCACTTCAAAGCAGATATCATTGAATTATAAATTTATTATGGTTTCTGGAATTCAATTTAAATAATATTTTTAGCATTATATTTATGTTTATTTTTAACCAAATTACTTATTTATTGGAGATGATTTTATTACAATATTTAAATCTATTAAACACTATTTGTTCATTATGCTATTTTGAAATTATTTAATAAAAATAATGAATCATACTAGGTACATACTCTCTCAATAAACGTTTTCTTAAGTTATTTCTAATAAATTCAGGAATGTGACTCAAACATTTTCTTAGATTAGTAGAAAACTCACACCAAATATCACGATTCAATTGGAAAAAATATAAAAATACTATTTATATATAATTAAATACTACTAATTTAGGATTTCGGAATTTTGTTGTTGTTACTACTATTTCTTACCTACGCAGAGAAAAATTTGCAAAAGTAAAATAAAATCATCATCATCATCATCATGGTTCTACGTGGAATAGTATTCGTATAATAGTATTCGTATAATAGTATTCGTAAAATTGTTATTGTTAATATATCGTACACATTTGTGATTAAGAGAGAGAGGGGAGTCTAAAATTAAATCCAAACCATTTACCCATCAGATCAAACACCATCATTGATAATTTTGATTTTTATTTTTAAGAAAAACTACGCGAAAAGTTATCAAGACCGAGATTCAGAATTTTTCCCCAATCCACTCAATATGGTTAGAAATTATTCCACAGATTCGACACGAAACTGTAGATTTATTCCAATAAGCGTTAGGGTGTTTAGGTATCTGGAACACTGCCCGTAATTAAAATCTGTTCTATAATCATTAATTTGAAAATATAGATTTGGCTATACGTACATTATGGTCCACAATATTTAAGACATCCTACCTAATCCACAGTCAATTGCTCAATATTAAATCGAGCTATTATAAAACGTTAGGTTAATAGACGACAATCCCAGGTGAATCGTTATCGATATTATTAACCAAAGAAATTATTGTTTACTTCTTGAGCATATTCTAGAAAAAATCCAAAAAATATAATGGCAAAATATTTATCGGAATATTTTTAGTGATCTCTGTTTTTTTTTTTTGGCTTTGCGAGTAGTGTGAGAATTTTATTGATCATTGATTATGCAAATGGCAACAACAACAAAAAGTATAAAAAGAGTTCCGTTCCTCACCAAATTAAGTTATTAGGAAATACATTTATTGTGAACCGGTGTGAATTGACAGAAAATTAAATAAACTAACCACAAAAAAAAGGCATAATATTTAATTTTATTAATTTTTTTTTTTAACTATTATTTTCTTAACTAACGGAACCGTATATGAGAAATTATAATGGTCAAGTAGTATAACTATACCTATGTTGTTCAATGATGCTGAATTGTGAATTACAATGCATCATTAATTTATGTAAAATTACGTCATATATTTTGAAAATAAAAAAAGTAACAGTTAATTTGCAAAAAAAAAGAAAAAAGAAAAAAAGAAAGAAATTAATTCTTTTTTTTCTCACTAATTTAATAATGAATTTATTCATAATACATCGTCCGTAAATATTCAGGCTTTCAAATATTTTATATTATTATGCATATACTTACTACACCTCTCTATGGCAACACATAGCAAGAGATTAATAAATTAATAAATTCGACAGTCACCGACACTTGACAATACATTTATCTGACATCATTGATCTATAGGCGTATTGTGCGTTAGTGTAGCTGTAGAGTGACTGGATTGCGGAATGCTATTATTAAATTGTCTCAATCCCGAATATACTCTTTTTATTGTTTATCAAAATTAATTAACATTTATGTTTCAAATGATAAAAATGATTTATTGGAAACACTTAAGTTTTATAAGACATTTGTTTGTCGTGTATCTCTTTTAAAAATTTTTAATTAATTGTAGAATGTGGGCGATAGTCAGTCAATAAATTAATTTTAATTTGTAAATGTGATTTAATTGCGTATAATATGCCACACATATGTTAATAATAATTTAATTTTTTTTAAATTTAATATAATATTTATTGAAAAATTTATTGTTTTCGACACAATAGAAATTGTTGAACTAATCAATGAAAATGTCCTTTTAAGTCATATCCTTGTACTCCTCGACTCGATTCTAGTATATGTACTTACTGGATTTAGTCGAAATGGTGTCATATATGTAAACCTTGTTTCAACTCGATCCTAACTCGATCTTTCAACTCTGCATATAAACCTGGTAATTGGCTCTGGGTTCTAAACAGAGAAAGAGAAGTTAAATTTAATTTGGTCAAATATATATTTTCCTATATTTATTCTATTCAGTTGAGTTTGGCGTCAAATTGCCCGGCGCTAAATTATGTCACGCCAAACTGTTCGTACATCGAGAAAGAAAACATGGTCTAACTATTGTGAATGAAAATTGTTCATCACATGTTTTTGTCCAAAAATTACAAAGTCCTTACATCAGCCTTAACACACACACACACAATACGGATCACCAACAGACCGACACTCCCTTATACTGAGGTTGTGACTTAAAAAAGAGCAATCCGTCAAACAATTTCTATATTTCTAACGTTTGTTTATCAGAATATACACATTTTTATAGTTGATCTATTCAAGATTTCCAAATTCATTCCATTTAGATTATATCTATGTAGATTAGTCAATCAATAATAATTCCTATATGTATAAGAATATTATCTTCGTCTAGGAATAGTCAGAACTATAGATAAAAAAAAATTAATTAAAGATCGATAATGTTCCGTAATTAAGCGATCAATAGTTGTTCCTGTTGAACTTTAAACAGAATTTCAAATTTATCTTAGTTGAATTTCTCATTGGGACTTGTTTTATCATCAGTGAAAGAGGAATGAAAAGTCAGTAATGTCAGTAAGTCAAAGAAATGCAAATAAAATCATCATTATGACTATATACAGAATTAATATCCTGTTTATTTGCATATAAGGTATTGTAATTAGAGCTTTAAGCTCAGCTCAGTGAAAATGTATCATAAAATTGAAAAATTTAATTTTGAGCAGATTCTACAAAAAAAATAATAAAAAATGTAAAAATAGAAAATAATAATTCACAAAATTTATTTTCCTAACATTAGGTAGGTACTTATTTCTGTCATATTATTAAAAATTTACTATTTCCGCGAATAACTTTTAAAATAAAATAAATAACGTTGGCGTCTCTATATGAAAATAAAACATATTTTTAACTCATCAGCATAAAATCTTTTTAGCACCCTCTAAATATATTATTTAATTAAATCAAATTAAAAAGAAGAAAAAAAAAACGTAACAGAAACGAAGAAGGTGAACAGAAAAATTCGTTCATTCATGCATTTTGTTGTTTGAATAGTCAATGATAGAAATTGGCGCCATCCCACAAACACCCGCGTTAACCATTTTTATATCATTGCCGGTGTCACTCACTACAAAAAATTTCCAAAAGAAAAAAAAAAATCACACACAGTTTTGTGAATTTCTTCGCTGTGATAACGTTTCAGAGATATTTTTGCAAGACTTGTTTTGTTTGCCCAATCAATTTTTGTAATTGTTACAAATTACGTTTGGTTATGTTGGACGATGTGAATTTCGGTGGCAATTTAAAAAGTTTTTAATGACAGTGAAATTGTTTAAACGTTTTATGTGTGAAGTCTCTTCCTCATAATATCCATAATTTTCGCTTAAGAAGGGAGTTTGGGGACCATCAATGTTAGTTAAAAATTAATAATTTTTCTCAGGTCGGTGTCATATATTACGAGAGTAAATAATATGAAGTAACCTTATTTCTTACACGCTTACACGGTTGGTTTAGGTACGTATTAAATATATTTTTTTTTACCGTGCTTATGCATATTTTATAATAATTACCCAGAAGAAAAAAAAAACATTGTCAGAAAATCTGTCTTGCATATCTAAAGCATGAATTAACTAACAGCCAAACAAACACAGTTTTTTTTTTGTTATTTTGTTTTGTGTACCTAAATGTCTGCGAGCTTTTTGAAACAATAGGACTGTGTGTAGCGATTTCTTTCAATCTAGGTTATGGAGTGTTTGTTTGTTTGGCTTAAAATAAAATAGAAATTTTCTCAGTTGATTTAGTTCGCATTTGGTATTGTTTTAAAATGGAAATATCGTAATTTTTTGACTTCACGATATATAAAGAGACATGAACCGTAAATTTCTATATAACACCCCATTAAATCGAACATAACATATCAATTAGATACATATCAGACAAATTAAAAAAAAAATAAGTAATTTTAAAAATATTTTTAATTTAATTTGCAAGTATTAAATCTACATATTATACAGGGTGATCCAATTCAAGTTTCCTATGCTGGCAGCACTGTAAATCAGACAACTGTCAATAATCACGCGTGTTCAGAGTGTCAGATGTTAGTTTGCAACAACACATCTAAGGCACTCAGTGCTAAATCGGCCTAACCCAAAATTTCTTGAAGAGAGATAATCGAGTTTGAAACAATAATGTAATTTTAACAGAAATTTTATTAATTAATTCAATTCATTGTTCAATTACGCTACAGAAATAACAATTCTGTACGAACTGGGTATCGAAATTTACGGGAAGATTATAATCGAGCAGCAGAGACTACTTTTTGGGTCCATAGTATTCCACGTTTACTGTAACTCTGTTAACATTTTATGTCAATTGACATGACAACCTCTTTTTGTGTGGAACAACTGCAGCACTTGATGTGTTTCCTTTTCTGCTCGCCATTCCACCGTCACTCTTTAAGCATTGCCATTCTTGAGATAATTGCAACTATTTAGACGGTTCTTAAGTGCCATCCAAGCACCCGGCCTCAGATTCACATCAACATTCCAGAGAAAAACACATCATGTTTCACTCCCCTAGTCGGTTTTGAACCCGGGACCTCCCGCTCCAAAAGGCAACCACTCGTTCAAATGAGCCATTTCGTCGGTCAAGGTTGTTAGGAATATATAAAAAACACAATTTGATTAAAATGGTCTATAAACAAATATAGAACTCAGCGTACGAAATGTCCAGAGGCGGACATTTTCATATTTAATGAAGTAGGTACATCAAATATTCGATTTAAAAAAAAATCCGAAAAAATCCGAAAATATCCTTAAATTTATGTTTTTTCTTTAACAATTCGGAAACTAATGTTGAATCACCCTTTATGATAAATAAATTGTTCACGACTTCATAATAATTTACCTATGGCCTGATCAATTTAAATTACAATATAAGGCAAGTGCTATTTAGAGTTGTATTTGTTTGTATATATTTAACAAAGAATTTCACAATGGAATTTGTTACGTCAGAAATAAGTATGATTAAATAGATTAAATTATGTATGTGCATGTAAGTATATTGAATAAGTTAAGTGCAATCAAATCCAAAGCAAAAAATAATAAAGTGAAGGGCTTCGAGATTTATGGTCGATATACTTAGTATTTTTTTTTTAAAGTATGGAGCGTACAAGAGTGTATAGGTAATTAATACAAATATATTCCAATACACACCTGAGTAAATTATTTACAAAAAAAAAAAAACAGGATGTCCTTTAAATTGAAACTACTACTGGAATATGATATTTCCTTTAAATTATTTACAATTAATCACTTTGTATAGTATTAGTTGAGAAACATCAACAATTAAGAGTGATGTAAGTTTTGTGGTTTATTTATATTTCAAGTGGAAGCGTCGTAGTATCATATTGGTTTTGAAATAAATTGCTGATAATGTTAAATATTAAAATGTCTGCGGTACAAATTAATAACAATTAACCAAGTGGCTTGCCAGTGACTAGGAGGTGCTTATACGCATTGATATTGGGAACGTACTGTTTTATAGGTATTTTTTGCGGTCAGTATCGTAATTGAATTGAGGCCGGATAGTTTGAAATCTACTTTAAATTGTAATGTAGAACATTAGGTATTATTAGTTCTTCGGTGTTAGATTTTAAATAAATATAATTGGGTAAATTGAATACAAATGATTAAAAACCCTAGAAATTCAATAAAATTTATTGCAGCGCCATAACGGAAGTTCATACAATTTTTTGGTCTATGAATGAAATCTTCATTTTTGAATTCTCTATAATTATTTATTTTTTCTACATTTCGACTACCTTTTGAGTAAATGAATGGTTTATATCAAAATTAGGTTCACACTGTACCACAGCTTCCCCTATTTTTTGTCCGATTTGCTCCAAAAATAATAGAGATCTTACCCTAGGACTACATAATAAGCTGTTAAAATTTCAGCTTTCTAGCTTCAGCCGTTTGGCCGGAAACTTGATCACCGACAGACGAACAGACGGCCGGACGGACGGACGGACTTGCATATTTCGACTTAGAATTTCACGAGAAAGAAAATGGTCTTGACATTTTTGTTCTACGATGAGTATTAAGGGGCGTTACAAACTCCGTACCAAGGTTATAATACCCTTGATTAACATCATACGGGTATAAAAATGGGAATTCATGTATATTGGAAAACATTTGATAGGCTTTAATTTGTGTTATTGAATATTTAATAGAATTAGAACTTTTTACCAAAATTTCTTTCACTTTATAATGATCCATAGAAAATTCTAGTTGTATATCTAAATCCAAACGTTTTTAGAGTTTCAATCACATTCTAATTCTTATCTTCAAATGAGGCGTCATGACCATATTTGGAGTCGAATGCAACTGATATTGGGTCACTCAAAATTAATAATGTAAATGTGTTTTTCAGATATTAAAATTGTCATAATACTTATAAACTCCACTCATCAATAATTGATATCAATGTCTGTACTAGGACTGAGCTTTTCTGTTTAGTCATCTTAACTCTAAGTGGGTTTTGTGACTAACTCCATAACTCGTCGCCATATCTGTTGGTCATCAGCCAACGTCAATTTATTCGAGGCTCTTGTGGACGTTGCTTGAACTGGTTACATCAATTATTCTGCAGTGGAGTTATTCATTCATGCTGCAAAATATTTGACATTTCACATTTAAAGTATGATTTTTTTAACATTTTTTGTATTTATTGCCTTGGGTTGGTTTGAGTGGGCCGCGAAATTATTATAAGTTGTAAATGGGGTCGCATGAAAAAAAGGTTGGAAATCGCTGCTTTATATTCAGAATATATGTATAAGGATTTTTTTAAGAATGTATGCGTAGAAGCGTGATTGATGATTTTCGAGTTTGTCGTTTGGTCTATATCTTCTATATCAAATGACTTTTAAATGGATTAGTTGTTCCCTTTTGTTTACGCTGCACATAAAATATTTATCCATTACTCCAATAAATTCATTTAATAACAGATAAACTGTCTAATTAGCATTGTTGAAAAATATAGATCATACCAATTGATTCACATTATTAAGAACTACAGCTAAAATGTATTAATTGATTTATCGATAGAAAGACATTGGCAAATTGTAACTACTTGAATTAATGTTATTTATAAATTAGCCACAATTTACCACATCCATTGGTATGCTACTAGTCTAAGGTATTGTTTGTGTTTATGAGGAAATAATATTGAAGTGGATACTGTTGCATAAACACAACAAACAAACAATTCAATTCAATTTAATAAAGAATTTTTGCAGAATTCCTGCGAAATTTCAATTAGCCCCGTTTATTTATATATTACGAAAATGTTATTCATGTGAAAAATTTCTATTAATTTTATTTTCGATTAATTTTGTGTATTAGTAAAGTATAGAGTTGTTAAACACAAATTCGTATAGAGTGCGCTGTTGTTGATTTTATATTTAAAATGTTTTGAGTGGAAATTAAAAATAGCCACTAACTAAACTGATGTGGAAATAAATATTATAAACAAGAATTTGTGCGAATAGAAAATTTTCTGTGGTGAGTTTTTCGTAGAATAAAAAAAAAAAAAAAGAGTAAAAAAATGGGAAAATGTGGTAGGTCATATGGATTGTATCATTTTCATGATCATTTATTTTTAGATAATCTCTACTTCTTCTTCTTTTTTTTATATCGCTGAAAACAGAGGATGTATACATTAACTATACATCTTGTTGTTGTATCGTTTATAAATCTTATAAATTTTGTATACAATTAGTTATAGCTGAAGACATTTATTTAAATACACTAAATAGTGATGTTGACCTAGCTATGAGAACTCATTAAATAGAAAGACAATTTTATTTTAAATTTCTTAAAAATAATTGTGCAATCTTTAATATATATGATCACGATATTTATTTCCTTCCGGTCACTTCCGGTTTACATTTTTTTATTATGTTGAATTTATATTTTGGTTAAACTTAACCTTTCTAAAGGTAGCCATGATCTGATTGTGGTTTTGCTACATTTTTTTTTTTTTTGGATAAAAATCAATATTTAATTGACAATCTCTGAGTACTTTTTGTGTTATTTTTGTGATAAACATAACATGACGATATTTCACTTGATGAGAATAATTTACGTAAAAAGAAACTATTTTTGGTCAATTTTACTATACACATAGTTTAATCAGTTATTAGAATGTCTATGTAGAGGTAAAATTCATTATCTACACTTTTGTCGAAAACTCGTTTTTTACATTTTCTTATTTTCTTATCTATCTATTGTAGATGATCCATGTCAGATTTGTTAGTTTTACGACCTCCACATAGACGATAAATGAATTAAGATTTTTCCAAATTTTCCAAAATAAAATGTGACTCAGAATCACAACCTCCTAGTATGATTAGGGTTAAATTACGCGTTTACCGTCAAACTGTGAAGACCTTAAGAAAACGTGAGCAGAACCATATCCAAAACTGTGTTCTGTGTTTAATGTAAAAAAGTTAAAAATGTTTGGAACATTTTTGGCTTCTTTGTGTATTTTACATTTTTACACAGTCCACAGTGACAGCAACAAATTCTATGGTTCCTTAAGAAATTTCAATTGTCTCGAGCATGGATTTCATTTTTCGCACCATTTCCCACAAAAATCGATTTTACACTTATGCACGATAAATTTAATAAAATAAATAATCGAATTCCATAAAAAGACTATATGAACAAAAAAGGATTTAAAAAAGGACATAAAAATAAATAAACTGATATTTGATAGAGATACTTAAGGTTTAGGTTTTAGGAAATAAAATATGTTTAGGGAGAGAGAGAGAGAGAGAGAGTTGTCATTTTTAACTTGTCTATGTTTGAATTTCAGATATTATGTATTGTTGTGGATGGCAAAGGAATCAACGTAATTCTTACTCAGTTTGCATTACACATAAAAGTCACCACTATATTCCTGCCCATCGAATGGTACCGTAATCCTTTTGAGAAACACTGGTCAAGGTATGTATGTTCAATCTTTATAATATTTATTACGATAACTCATCATCACTAATCCTTGAAAGTCTACTATTTATTCCTTCAAAATTTATTGAACGATTGTTTCTATTTTTTTTTGTCCCTAAATACTATGTAGGTATAGATGTGACCAGTGGCCACATTTTACATAGTTTTACACATGCAATGTAATTATACAGCTAAAGAAGCGCCTACATATACTTTTGAATGAATTAATCATTGAATAGAAGCGTAGAACTTCAAAAATGTCTACTAAAAATAGATTACATACCAAATACACAACAAAAATAATTACATTACTAATTTTCCCATGGATACGGCGGATAGGAAAGGTAACGGAAGTTAAAAACAAAGAAAAAAATTAAATTATTTCTTTAAATCTCTCCATAGTCAGGTTATTTATATGAAATTATCGGAGAATATAAAATTAATTTTGATTTATTGGTCTATTTAATAATTTTAATCTGATTTTTAAAAAAAACTAAGCCATCACATTTGAATTCACAAGTAAATAATTGATGATGATTAATTATACAATGTAGGTACTAAAATAATCACTTATCAATCCAATTTAAATCTAATAGATACTTAACTATCATCATGAAAACCAAAAATTGTAATTAGTTCTATTAATTAAAATAATAATGCATTTGCTGCCATCTCATATTATTTACTAATGTCATACAAACAATTTATTATGCAACACTTTTGCGCACTTGTATTTCCTAAGATTGTCGACTGTGATAACAGAGAATTACCGAATTCTTTTTTAGTCAGTTAAGTTTTCTATTTTATATCATGGTTAACGATCAGCTACTGATGCTACTGGTGGATTAGTTTAATATATTTATGGGGGTTAATTTGTGTCATTTTACACTAGTCAATGTCAAGAGTAATGTGTCGGCTAGTAAACTGAAATTAGTATTTAGTGTAAGTAGTTTTAACAAAAAACAATGTTATTTTGACATTATTTTATTAGTACAACGTGACTGAAATTATTTATTATTATTACTACTTTTTTTAAAACATTCCATGCCGAGAGAAGTTTTGCCTTGACCCTAAATAACTTATTTACGAAATTATCAAATATCTTAACTTTATATAGCTACTTATTATTCTAATTTTAGAACCAATTAAATATTTAAACATATAATTCGAAAATGCTAAAAAAGATTTATATATATAAAAATATTATTTCGACTGATGATAAGAACGTGGAAATTATAAACAATTTAAATAAACATAGGTATAGTGTTATTAATTACCTTATCAATTGTCTAAAATTCATTGTTTTCATTGCACTGATAGTAACTTAATACAATTTATGATCATTTAACGATAAATTATAATTATCTATGTAAAGTGTATTTGTACTCTATATACTGTACTATACAGATTGGTACATAGGTATGATGTACATAAATTATTTGTCTGGACAAATTGAAACTGACTGATTATAGGTTATATAACATTTTGAAGGTTACTTCAGAGTTTTGTGTTCTAGATGCTAAAAATAATGACTTATCATTAATATTCATACTTACTTAAAAATAATGACATAAAAATATTTATCAAACAGTTTTGTTTAGAATTTTAATTGAGAAGTTTATATTGACACCTGTTTTTGTTTATTGATACTTATTTTGATTTTTTTTTTTGTACCTCATTGTAAGTTTTAAAAGAAATTATAGAATTGGCGATTATAATCAAAAGTGAAGCTTTTCATCGTAATTCCTCTTGATTTATTAAAAATCATTTACAGAGTTGGTGTTGAAATTCCTACCCAAATTTCTCATCGATGGCCATTTTTTTTCCGATTAGCATTAGATAATCGGATCAAAAACTCCGAACAATGGTCCAGAAGTTTAGGAGATATAATTTTTTATAGAGCATTCATCGAAAATCTTAGGGATATGTAAGGGAAAATTGGGAAAATCTGAACCAAACATTTTTTTTTCCGAATTCCATAAATTTAATTCTAAAATAATAATATTTTCTATAATAATGTTACTTTATATTTTAAACGGAATTCAAACCACAAACCAATAGTATAAATAATACATTTCAATTGAAACACCCTGTGGTCATGATTAGAACTAATTATTAAATAATATTTTTTTTTTGCTGCTAAATCATCACTGTACTATTATCACAAATTCCAATTTGTAAACAAAATCGTATAATATCTAACTGTACAAATACACTAACATATTTATATTTATTAATCACTGAAATCATCACGAATGAATAGCGCAAGCAATACATTAGAACGTTTTACGCCTCCATTTTTTTTCTATAATCATAAACAATAGAGTGGCAATAATAATCATAAGTGATTTGTGGTGATTATATTGTTTCAGAAGTGTTTTGCCAATAATAAACACGATGATCGGTCGTCGATGATTGGTTTCAATCAGTTCGAAGAAATATTTTGCCGAAAATGGATCAGCTCGATTATTCTGGTGAACTGTCATCAGCATGGCTGCCACCATATGGCCAAATAAACGATCCGACATATTTGGCACGTGTAATGCTCGAGCCGATAATCGAAGAAACATCGGACGATGATGAGAATGGAAGTCGTCAGGAATTGTGGTCACATTACGAACAAACATGGAGCTCTACATCGGATACTGGGTCTGTGATCAGAGTTGAACTAAGCCAGGGTAAGTCTTATGCATACGTACCTACATACTTACATATATGAAATACATGCGATGTCCAATTATTTAATTGAAAGTAAATTATATTCAATTTATGTAGAGAGAGAGGCTATGAGCTATGTAATAATACAAATTATGCATGAAGCACATAGTCATCTCTTAATTGTTTCTACATATAGTCGAAAGTGAATGAAACTGTCCGTGACTAATACTAAATTGAATGAATTACCGAGTAATTAGTTTATTTAAAAAAATTTTTATTGTCAGATCAAGACACGATATCGGAACGAGATTATGCATGCCCAGCTAAGCGAAGGCGACAAGACGAATTTCACGAAGAGATAGTACAACTGAGACGGCCACGGAACGATATTGAATTTAAATTTCGGATCGAATGTGTTGATCCGATTGATACATTTAGTGGAAAAAGGTATATCCAGTTTACATTACATTAAATGATATTTTCAATAATAAACAAATTTTTAGATATCGTATCGATGATAATGAACTATTTTCCGATTCGGATAGTATTTCGTTTAACTCACTAAGCCGATCATCGTCACTAATTCAATTTGAATCGTTGGAACGACAAATGCAAGGTGATGGTATATCATTTGGTGGATCAACGCCAACTCTACATCCAACAACACAGCTGAGCTACGATTTATCCGATAATCACAAATCCGAAGCCATTAAACGATACGAAAATGTCGAATCAAAATTGACACGAAACTACTACGATATTAATAAAATTGATTTCAATAATACCGTCTATTTGAATGTAAAACCAAATGGACGACAACATAACAATTCCGAATCGAGTTCCAGTGAAAATAGCCTTTATTCGGAGTCACGTGGCAGTGATACCGAAGATCAAATATTAAAAATTCAAACACAACCGAAAGAACTGCGAAAACAAAGCATTTCCTATCGTGCTAAAAATTCGGTAGAAAATCTCAGCGAGGATAGTGGTTATGGTGAATATATTTCACTGAAAATCCGATCGAAAAGTATTCCGAACTTTAATCAAGATCATTTTATCGAAGAGGAAGAATTTGAAAATCACAAAAGTTTGGAAAACATGGCGACGTACACACGTAAACTCGATCAAATACATTCCGTCGATTTCAATAGAACAAATAGAGAAATGGACAAAAAATACTCAACAAAAATAGATACAACGAATAGACATTCGGCACCATGTTCGAAAAGTGCCGATGCCAAAAATACCGCGGGCATTTATTATAATAGAAAAGCGTCGTCGTCGTTGTCGTCGTCGCCGCAAAACATTTCATCGAGTCTACCAAACATTTTAGAGCACATTGATGCATACGATGATGAAAATTACAGTGGCAATTCAAGAGGCGCGGAAAATTATTTGAAAACAAGAAAAAATGTACAGTGTCTTGATGGTTCAGTGTATGAAAAAGATTTTTCCGTCGTGTCGAGTGTTCCAAAAGATTTAAATATATGTGTGGTCGACAATGTTAATGGTGACGACGACAACAACGATGATGACGATAGCTATTACTGGAATTTAAGTAATGGCGGTGCCAGAAATACACGAACATCAATAGCCAGCAAAAATTTTGATTTGTGTGATTTGGACAGTAGTTTCGTACAAATTGAAACATTTCGTCAACAAAAAGTGATAAACGCAAGCTATAGCAATTTAACGGTATTAGATTATTCGGGTAGTAAATTGGGTAGCAGTTTCCGGAAAATGGCCGATAGTCGAAAGCGAAACAGTGGTGAATTTAGTAAATGTAATTTTTTGCTTGATGAAGTATCAACACATTTCGATCGAGAGCTATCAATACTAAATGATCAAAGAGAAAACTATGATCCGGTAAGTAAATTTATTTACAATGAACAACAATCAAGCTATGGACCACCAAAACCGCCGCCACGAAAAATGCATTTACAACAAAAACCAACCATCGAACCAGATATAATTGAAGAAATGCTAAGATCAACGTCATCCTCACCACAAGTACCAAGATACACGTTCGATCGTGATCCAACAAATCTTGTTACGTGCTATGCCGAAAGTCTGGAACGATGCAATTTTGACGTTTACAGTTCAACGACAAGTATATGCAGTAACAAAAATTTGGACGTAATAGTACCAACAAAACAATCAACACCAGTCAATCGACAATTAGTGGCTAGTACACCCAATTTAAATGTATACAAGTCTGAAGATGCAGATGAATTTTTGCATGTATCAAGTACTCATAATTCTATGAATTTATTGCCAAACAGTGGAAACAACGATAAGAAACCGGGAATTCTTTCACTCGGATCACGGAATTCATTGGGAAAAGGCGTTAGCTTTTGTCCGATTGTTTCAGAAATTAGTTGGAAGGAACAGTCGTCCGAAGAAATTGTCGATGACGAAATTGATGGTAATGATGATGAGAATGATGATGACGGAGATGAAGCAGATGATGAAGATCACACCCGAAGGTGCGTATTTTTTTTTTTAATTTACATAATTCAGTTAAACAAAAAAAAATCTTTTGATACCTTATAGAGTGGAAGAGTGCCTCAAAATTTTAATTAAAGATTGAATCTGACACATAGAATCTCTCACACATAGAATCTGCATTTTCTTTTTCTCTAATGGAACAAGTTGTCTTATTTTTCTTGCTTTGCTTCAACTAAAATTAATGCTTATTGGAAGGTTGATGATCATGAAACATTGAACTGAAAAATATTTATGACTCATTAGTTACGACTTCCAACATAAATTAGGAGAATGAAAATTGAGTCAATTCATAGAAAATTCTTGCTCCCCATACTAAGATCCTAATAGATTAAAAAATTCATATAGAAATATTGACTATACATAAAAAGAATATTTGAAATGTTTGATCTTAAGCTACCCCTTTATTGGTTGTAATCATAATTTTCGTACAATCTTGATCATACCAAAAATATATTTAATTATTTGAGTTGTAATCGAACATTATTTGTATTGTATGTACATTGTACATATGTAGATATTATCAGGTTAAAATTGTATGACAATCAGGCTATAGTTATCCCTCCTAGGTTTTGTATTCGAAAATGAAAATATTTTTTCGAATAGAAAGCCCATAATAGAAGATAATACAGATAATTAATTGATCGATTAAATTAACTTTTTTATTTTAAAAACAGATTGACTGATAAAAGTTATCTAATTGAAAAAATAAAAACAAAAACAGATGGTATCGTTTGAGCTTAGAGTAAGACAAGGCGTATTTATACAATACAACAATTCTTCTCGTACATCTTCATTGATCGAGATATTTGGATAATAGCCAAATACTTGCTAGTATAGTAGTAGCAAACATATTACTTAAATGTTTTATTATTTAATCGTTTTTCAACTTAAAATATTTCAGAAAAAATACCAAATTGAAAGTAAAATGCCAAACAGAAAAAACTTTAAAATTTATTTAGGTCAAGAATGTTTGGAAATGTTATGTTTTCCTTACATAATTTTCAATTTGTTTATAAACAGAAAAATCGAAATTTATGGGCAATTTTTCTATTTGATATTATTGATCGAACTTCAAGTATCTGTGTTATTAATTGATTGTATCCTGTGGAGTTGACCATCAATTCATTTCGATTGAGGGAAATTAAAAATAAATGTTATGGGAATATTTTTAATTTAACAAACATTTATATTACACATTTTTTCTTATTTTTTAAACATTATCGGTAATATAAAACATTAAAATTTTAATAGACGACCTTTTACTTGATCTTATACAGTTTACAGCTATATAAAAAGTGGATAAGAAAAAGTTATGAATAGCGTTTTGTAAAAAAAAAAAAAAAACGATTTTAAGTAAGATTGGCTAACATTATGTACATAAATCTAAAAAGAGTAAATAATTTGATTGTGGCCTAAATCTAGAACTGCTCACAAATTAAATTCTAAGAGATATCATCCCTTAAATGGACCACCGTAAGTTTATGGAATAAAATTTCTGCTAATACAAAAAGCAGAATATTCAAAAAAAAAAACTTGAAATAATAATAACTTTTTAAATAGTTTAACAATGCACAAACTTAGTTTCAAGTTTTAAGAAAAATGTTAAAATATTATACGAAATTAGGCCGACATTTTTTATGTGTCACTTTGAGCTTCATTCTATAGAAAACTTTTTATTCTCCCCAGATATTTTCTATAATTTTGTAAAACTTTACAAAGCCCAACTTCTGCCCACTATGGCGCTATAAAGTCCTTTTCCTTACATAGGTCATTGGGTCAAGAGTGAATTTTTTTTTCCAAACAAATATTTAAAATTCTTTTTAGCACCAGACTCTGTTTATTTTACCAAAATTAATTCGTCGCACATAAAAAGAAATAAAAATGACATAATACCTACATCATTAACCAATTTATTTTAATAGTTTATTTCATTTATTAACTATAATGACGTCACTAGCGATTTTCATATAATGTGGACATGTTTATTAGCTAGGGTTACCAGACGTCCTCTTTTTAGGTCGAAGAAAGCGTTCTTTTTTTGATCAATTATTTATAACACGAAATGCACTAATCAATCAAAAATATAATTAAGTATACAAATTAAATAAAAAATTAATAAGAAATATTATAATAAAGCTCCTAAATACAAAATACCAGAAAAAAAAAGATTTTTTTTTCTGTAATTGTTGTCAGTTACTATTTGAGTAAATAGGAGAATTTAAATTTTTGCTTAATTCATAGGTAGGTAACCCTACCAGTCACTAATTAATTGCCTACCAATACATGTATTAAAAAACATTATTTGCAACTTAAATCTTCTACATGGTTTTTTAAGACGATATGTAAATAAGAAAAATGTTATTGTGTCATCGTCATCCATAGATATAGAATGATAAAAATTTATTGTTCAGATTAAATCATCTTTTTATCTATGCATGTATGGATACATATGTATGGATGCATATGTATACACTTTAACCAGCTGCTATTACTTCTACTCCGTCAAAGAGATCGTCAATAACAATTAAATTCGAACATGTGTACATTTAACTTTGTTAATTTAAACAAAATGTCCAATACCGTGTCATCCGCCTTAGGCCCATAAACATTATTCATATATCACTCAACACCGAATTCTTTTAAGAACCCCACATTTAGAATGTTTAGAAGAAATTTAAAGCGTTATTTCGACACAACCATTTCGGAATTAAAGAAAAAAATTAAAGAAAAAAAAAACATCTCTTTCTCTTTGTATATAATTTTAAACATAAACAACAATTAAATTGTTAACACAGACCTTCCTTCTAGCAAAATGTATGCAATTTTCGCCAACGCAATAATATCCCAAAACAACTACGCCAAACGATTAATAAATATTTTGCAATTTCTAATTTAAATTCCAGTGATGAACATAAACATATTCACAACAAAAACAACAACAACAACAACAACATCAATAGTATGAATGACTCAGGCAAAGCCATAGCCATAGCCATACTACCACGATCATCGAAAGAGATAGATAGCAGCAGGCCATCATATGTAAACAATTATAATCATAGTACAGTAAGTAACAACAACAAAATATCACCGAATCTAATTGGCAGTAGTAATGCGATGATCGTCAACGAGAGCGTACCGTTAGATCCAGTGATCCATAGTGATAGGGCAAGTGAAATAAAAAAGTATAATAAATTTGAAGATCAAAATAATACCGGAAAAAGAAAAATGGAAGGTAGTGGTGTTGGTGGTATTGGTTGTGGTGGTGGTGGTGGTGGTGGTGGTAATAGTGAACAAACAGTTATTGTTGCACAAAATTCAAATAGTGGCAATAAAGCATCAGTAAAAAAACCGGAAAAGAAACATAAAGGCGGTTTCCTGTCACGTTTTTCCGGTTTTCGATTTTCGTTACGCGGCAAAAAGAAACCGAAAATCTTTGAAAATAACAATCCAGTAATTAGTGAACATAAAATAGTGAATAATAATAAAAATGGTGATGGCCACAACAAAAATGAACCGAAACGTAATTCGGTCAATAAAAACAGTGATTTCATATATATACCACTTAAGGATCCTCTTACGGGCAAAGAACGACAATCGAAAGAATCATCCCCCAGCACAACAGTGTATGGAGCGGATGCAACAAATAACATAGACGGTCACGTGCTAACAACAAAACCACCATTGCCCAGACAGCCACCACGTGTTGTTGGTGTTTGCGCAAAACCACCCCAACAGCAGCAACAACAACAACAACCAATAAATGGCCGAACGGGGAGACTGGGCCATGCGCAACGTGCCTCATCGGCACCACGAGAAATCGATGTCAACGACCATCACCGTCTACCCTTAGATCGAGAGGAATTGTACAATCAGTTTCGCTCTGAAATAATGACGACGAGCAACGTTGGCGGCGGTGGTGGTGGCGCCCCATGTAGTGATGATATCGGCGGTAAAACTGGGGCTGATGGATGTGACTATAAAATTGGATTAATCGAAACGAATTTGGATACGCACGAAACAATAATATCGGGTAAAACGCGTAGCTTAATGGAATTAGGACCACAAATGGGATGTACCCGTAATCAAATTAATGCACATCATAGGGTAGCGGCAGCTGTCGAACCACGGCGACCTCACAAAAGTATGGAATTTCTATTGGATAAGGAAAATCAAAGAAATATATTGGTAAGTAGATGAAGATTCATTTTAAATTTAGTCAATTTTCGTTTTGAAGTGAATGTTATTCTTAACTGGTCACATCCTGTCGGCCTATTTTTATTTATTACATATTTAAAGAGACCACTTCAGCACTTCACACATGTAATTGAAAACGACCGTCGACTATCTCTTGTTGTACTCGTATCTCATTAAATTTTCATATTTTGCAGTTATACAATTTGAAAAAAGAAAAAAAAAAAAAAAGAAAAATTTTTCTATTTCTGTATTCAAATTCAATCAAATCAAAACAACTTCATAGGCGTGAACTGTTCTTCAAAGTTTTTCAAGTGGGGCATTATAAGTGGCTTATGATAAAAGTTATCTATCTCTATAGTAGAGTCACTTAAGTCTGAACAAACAGACAAACAAACAAATAAACCGAACGGAAAAACTATATTGCTATGTAATGTATCCAACCAACGAACGAACGTCCGCCATTAACATATTATCGAGCTGTGAAGTATTAATTAAAAGCAATTAACAGTGTTGGCCTTATCTATTATGCATTAAATTAATTAATTTTATATATATTCAAATGGAGAATATTTTATTGAATACCGGGCGGCGCACATATATCAAATTCAGGTTATGATACGGGTTTTTATATAAAAATACTATAAACAGTAATCTAGACCAGTAATATTAATCAGAAATTTAGTTTTTGTTGTTGTTCTTATTGTTGTTGTTTTCTTAATAATCAAATTTTATAATTATATTTGGCAATGAAATAATCCAAAAATTAGGTGCAGTTATTTCATAAGAATTAATAGACACAGACACATCAGTACCTAAACGGAAAGGTTATTGGCGATTTTTAATTTAAAATTTCAAATAAAATTATGACACATAATTATGTCGTTCCTCCTACGGATTCACCTTATCCTAAAATCATCACCTAGCTCAATAAAAATGTAGAAACTACAAAATCACGATGACATTAATTGCACTTTTTTTTAATGTCTCCATGTGTATTTTCGGCAATTCTACAATTTTTAATTTCTCCACATCTGTCATCAAGGCTATTGGGGACTACTATACCGATACACGATGATTAGACATTATTTTTAACCATAATTGACAATGTTCGACAGGGTCTTTTTTAATTTTCTAATTTTAGAGGAAATTTTTAAAGTTTAATTTTTATTTTATGTATTTTTTTGAGTTAAATTTATTTTTAAAATTTGACAAAGTGAAGAATACAGTGAAGAATAATATGTGTTGATGTGAACTTGAATGAAAATGATGGGTACAATTTTTCTTATCTGTATAGATGAAGTTCCAAACCGAGAAAAGAACTTATATTTTTTTTTTTGTAAACTGAATCAAAACATTTTAATTTACAAGAAATACCAAGGACATACACCTCTGAGATTTCCTATAGAAAAATTAATGCAAACTTCCATTTAATTTTGATTAGAAATTTTGGGTGACTGACAATTGTGCCACAAAGATCTCCAAATAATTCATTCTTTTTTATCTTAATCCAATTCGTCAGGAGTTACTCCCCCACCTAGACCGGTTTAATATTTATTATGATATAATAGTCATCAAGGGAATAAATAAAAATTCATTTATGAAAAAAAACAACTTTTTTTTTGTTTTTGAGTTTTGAATATTTTTTTTTTTTTTTTTCAAATCAAACCGGTGATTAATCTTTTCCTTTATCCTTGAGCTGTCTTCTAGGTATTGTATTTTAATTTAATTGTTTAAAGCTTTACCGTAAATCCGGTAATAATCTGCAAGAGACAGAAAGCTATTAGAAAAACCAGCGTTTTCTTCTCTTATTTACATCAAAATTTCAATTAATAATAAAATTAAAATAAAATGATGTTTTTCGGTGGTATGCCACCATTTTACGCTTCGTCACTGTCTCACTGTATTACTTGAGTTTGGCAACAACAAAATATTATGACAATTTTTTACTTTTACTAATATTTTTTAAAGTGTAGGATACAATTTTAAATAATTGATTATGTTTTATGCATACAGCTAGATATATCGAATGAAATCGAGTCCTCAATATTAATGAATTGTCTAGGTCTAGGAGGTCCTCACGGGATGCTCTAGCAATGATCTTAACATTTCTTTCTATGAAAATCGCACGTAAGTTTTTCACACTATATTCAGACCATCAGCTCAACATTTTTAAATTAAAAATTGAGTTATTTTAATGGCAAATTACACGCTTTAAATATATTTTCAGTTCAATATGGTCAAAAAAAAAAAAAATCATTACGACACCGACATTAAAAATATCTTTTTTCGTCTATTCCTCTTCTGATCCTTTTGCCTATAATACAACAAAATAAAAAGTAAAATAACTCTCGAACTCGAAAATAGTTATTTATATAGATTTATTTCTAAAAAGAGTATATATTTGGCCACCAAGGAAGGCAAACATCCCTATATCCGGTCGACAAAAATTTCGTTTTGTTTTGTTTTTTTTGTTGTTGTTGTGTGTCTGTGTAAAATGTTTCCGTAACAAATGATTGACTTTTAGTTAATATACATCTACGTCTACGCACAACATCAAGAGATACATACCTAAGTATAGAAAACAAGATTTTTTTTGTTGTAATTTATAGAATTATTTGTATTACATATGTATGTACGTATGGCTATTATATTAACGGTATCGTTATCCTTTTTGGATGGTTTTATTTATCAGCAGACTATAAAATTCAAAGAAAGAAGAAAAAAAATACTTACGTAAACGAGAGAGTTCTTTAACAACTTTAATCGGTAACTTCACCCACCATACCAATCACCATGTAGGTGGATAATTTTTTTTTTTTTTTAGAGATTTACCAAGAAAAACAAGATTAATATAAAGTGGCACGGTAACGATACTTAATGGAAAATATTTACATCTAAATTACATAGAAATATATAATATCTAAAGAGTATAGATCTTGATTGACATTTTGAGACGACCCCTTTCCAATGCTTTGACATAATATTATATTTTTGCAAGTAATACAATCTCTCTCTGTGTGTGTGAGTATGTATGTGTGTGTATAAAGTGAATTTGAAATTTATTACATTTCTATCAAACTTGACTTTTATCCATTAATATTTTTGAATTTGAAAATTCTTCATCATCTTTATTGTATTAGTTCCTTCCTTCCTTCCGTCCGTTCGTCCATCATCTCTTTAACCCTAAACATTAAACATCTACAATTCTACAATATTACTTATAATTTTCATGTAGAACACCGACCAGTTGCGCCATAAATAAAATAACAACCGGAACTAAATGTGAATTAGCATTGGTTTTAATTATGATAAGCTCTCATTTTGAATGAATAAATAATTCGCCGTATTATGTCTCCATTCAATATATTTACGGTGAACATTTAAAAATTCACCTTTAATACTATATGAACATGGGAAGGGGGCAGAGGATTTACAAAAAGGCATACGACACCAACGGTATACTTTGCCGTAACATATCCTTCATCCCTATACAATACATAGAACATTACATTAGCCCGCCGCACCCCTTAATACCAAAAATAGTGGTTTTAACGATTATAAACGAGTATTTACCCTTTTTTGGCTGTTATATCCTTTTGTTAAGGATGGGCACTTAAAGTCAAAAGAAGAGGTTAGGCATGTATGTGGATTTTAGGGATAAGCATTTAAGTACGTATAACCTCTCCTCTCTGTCTATAATGTTCCTTTGCCATTTATACGGATACACGTAATCCGTTTTATTAAAAATGTCTTTGAACTCTCTTCAATGTTGTTTGGTATAGCTACATATACGAGTATAGTGAAAAGTAGGGCACATTGTTAGACTCAAAATAACCAATCTAATATGTAATTAATTATGACATAAAAATTTCATTGTAACAAATTTTGAAGTTGAATTCGTATTCATATCACGTCAAGTCTTTGAGAGATGGTTCTTTGGAAGATATAAAAAAAAAAAATATAATTTTCTTTATTTTATTATCATATTTTTTTTGTAACGGGATTGGTCGGTGTGGTAATAATATTGCCTACTCGCATTACATCTGGATCGTAATTTTTGTTCGTTCTCGCGGTGTTTAAATAACACAATGTTTATGTATGCATGGCATCATAATACAATTATATGTTTTTTTTTTTTTGTGTGCACACTTTACGATTTATTTATTATTTATTTGTTTTTTGTTTTTTTTTTTTTTTTTTTTTTGATGCATTTATAATATTTCAGTTAATATTCCATTTGACTAACTAATGTAGAGTAATAGCATAGGCGTCGTCGTCGTTTCCCCAGCAGAGAGGTATGTCATCATGTGGGCAATCAAGATTTTAGTACATTTATAATTTATGTATTATACAAAGCAAGTTATTTCAAGAATTTTTTAAGGCACATTGATAGAAACTTTTAATTGTTTAGTTAGACGGAAAGCAAATAGGGATTGTGTCTGTCTATAAAAATATTCAAATTTACTTGTAAAATAAAATCGTTAAGAGAGGATCGACCTATAAAAATTATTTCCGAGGGCAGTTTGTCCGTGTCAATATTTTTAAATAAAAGGTAATGTTTTTTTTTTACTGTTTTCCTAGACAAATTTTTATAATAGGAAGTTTAGTTTATTTTTTTTTTTTTTTTGATATATCGCCCTGTTTTCCATACAAAACTAAGAAGTAAAGATTTTCGCTTTATGATTGCTCAGAAACTCAAAAACGCGATGAGATAATTTAACGAAATTTTGAAATTTAAGGTATTTGGGATCGACCCACTCTCATACAATTTACAAACGTGTTTTTTCGTATTTTCCACTAAATAACAAAATTTCGAAAAAATTATGAATACGAAAAAATCTTAATTTTTTTTTTTTGAGCAACTGTTATCCCTTATAGGAACCTATCTTTCTTGCCCCTTTTATTACGCACACTAAACCTCTTAAAGAGTAAAACTGAATTTATTAAAATTAAAATTAGAAATTTCCGACTATACGATTATGTAGTAGCCAGCCGTCCAATTAAAAAACAATAATAAAATGACAATGTGCAACTTCAAAGCACAAGAGATTTGCTCGCAACGATAATTCAATTTAAAACAATTGTAAATTAAATTAATGCGCCTGGACATTGTAAAATCGCACAAAATATCGTGAGTCATTGCATCCGCCCATTTATAGAGTTGCAGTATCTACTCTCTAACTGTAGTAAAAAGCGAGTAATTTTATATACGTTCTATTTTTGGGGCACGCGTTTTTTTTTTTTTTTTGTCTTTATTTTAAATGTAATTTTGTCATCTGTATCTAATGTGCACTTTACTTGTTTCATTTACCTACACGTACGATACTACAGAACAAATTAAATTTGTCAACGTTTGCACATTTAACTTTTCAAGAGACATTTCTATGTTGTACTTAAATATGTAAGTATATACATACAAAACAAATATATTTATATATATATATACTCGTATATTGTACATTAGGTACATAGATACCTTGCCTCTGCTTCTTTAACTGGAATATTAATCAGGTAAAATGTTACACATCTGCTTGAGCCTTAGCTCTCTCTAACTTGTTTTAATACGTTACCTGTGTATTTGATAGAGCAATTTAAAAAATAAAAAAATAATACAATTTCACAAATTAGGTACGGCAAGGTAATATTATTTACATACAATTTATATCTATAATTTATATGCCTACGAAAACACAGTGTATAAAAAAGTATAGGCATATTTCATATGAACTTCCTCTTTTAAATTGCTGGAAGTAATAAAAATCTCAACAATGTTATCCACAGAAGTTTGTTTTTTTTTTCTTTCTTTTTTTTTGTCTTTGGATCAGTTAAACTTCTCACAGTATTTTTATTATTTTTTTTTTCTTCTACAGAAAATTACAGATAAGAACCCCCATTGAAATATTGTCTTTCTCAAGAAACAATTATTTTTAATTTATTTTGATTAGATTAAGTCTATACTCTGTTGATATGATGGCGCATTAATGGATCTTATGAGTTAACATTGAAAATATTTATGGAGTTGAATGGAAGTTTATTGTTAAATTAAAAAGAAAAATGTTCATATCACACCCATATATATACATATGTACAGTACATACATATGTAACTATTATTATCTGTGTTTCTTATCTTAAGTACATACTCGTAAATACAGCCAGCTGAGATATTTAAATGTAATCTTTAAGGTAATTACCTCATATAATTGGTATATATGTATATAGTAAAATCGATTGCCCTTCATCATTATGAGTTATCATTTTGTTATCATATTGATGGTCAAATATTTCGAAAATATGAATTTAAATTTTTTTTGTACCCAAATTTTAAGAAAAAATTATGATTTCCTAGAGATTTTTATTTTCTGTTTGTAACTACTACCTACAATAATAAATGAAATAAAGTACCTTCTTAAATACACTTGGAATTCTAATTGATTTTAATGAAAACTGTTTAAGCGTCGTGTATGACATATCCGCTTCGTGGTAAGAATTCATAATTTTGTTGATTTTGTGTATAGAGAGTAGTTAGCGTTGAGACATTTAAATTATTCATTATTTCCAAAACTGACGAGATTATGTTTGAATCTATTCAAAAACATTTAGATTCAATGATTTAGTTTAATTATTTTAAATAGTTATCTTAATCGCAGTTCCGGTACTAGAAAAACTTTAAATATTACTTTTGAACACCGTCCGAAATATGGCATCTACTTAGATTCGCAAGACAGACAACAAAAAAACAGAGATTGTTTACACTCTCTTTGTAATTCTTCTCAGTTGCTCAATTTTATCTTTTCATATTGAGTGAATTTGATGGTTGAACTTTATAGAGTTTCGGTAAACCATTATTATAGTAAAATCTCATTAAAAATGTCAGGAGATTTCTATCGCATGTAGCTTTAAGGCAGAACTTTTGAGAAATCAAATTAGGAATTCAATTCCATACAAAATTTCACTGACCTATATTTATTCAGGACAATACTACTACTAATAAAACTAAACTAACTAAAATCTAATTTAAATATATATATAATCGTATGGTATATAGTTTACTTATGTATTTAGGTATTATTATACATACCTAGATCTAGAATATAATTTAAAAAGCTGTTTAGATGGTAATGGGGTCATGATAATTGGATTGTGCAATGTGTATGTAGGTCTAGAGAATTGTCTATTGTTTTGAAAAGTATCGCACATAGTTAGTTACTTATTATCGTGTGTTTCCATATTTCATATTCATTAAAATTCATAATAAATGTCGGATATATGTACCTACATATGTATGCATGTATGTATGTATTAAAGTATACTTAATGTTTACACGTAGCATTACATCAAAGCTTTAAGCTTGGCTGTAACATAAAAGTAGATGGAAATGACTCGGAAAATAAGAACAGTTCATATAAGTGATGACATATAATATTCATTGAATGTTGTCTGTGTTACAAAGGGGGTTTACATATGTGGTAATGCATCGTTGTGTTTACAAAGAACGATGCAAAATATTATTATCTATTTAGAGAATTGAAAATAAACAATGTGAAAATAATACAGCTGACATAGTTTTTTTTTTTTTTTTTTTTTTTACATTGACAACCAACCAGAGGTCATTTAGAAAACTTATTGTTAATCGATTTTTATTTGTTTAATATATTGAAAATTAAAGCGTAGGTACTTTAGTTAAGAAGTACACTAAGACCTCGATTTGCGTCGTTTTAAAAAAAAAGAAAATATAAAATTTAAGTGCAAATTTGAAAGTTTATTAACATATATCGTTTATAATAGATTTATCGAAGAAATACCGTCTCCCCACACTAAATTATCCTAAAATGTATAGGCAATGCGATAATAACATATTACGCGGAATTGTATAGAATAAGTAATTCGCCTCTAACAGCATTGATTCTAGGGAAATATCATCTCACAGATGTATATTATGCGATGATTTTGGTGGAACCCATTATAAATAAATAAAAGAAGTTTTATAGAAATACTATGTAATAGATTATTTCGATTCGCGTCGCCTTTGGAAATGAACTTTCTTAATAAAAACTGTGAATTTAAAAAAAAAATGATAGACGTATTTTATAGTTTTAACAATTATCTTTCAATTGAGCTTAACATGATAAAAATCGGTTAACTTTTGCAGAAATTATGACTAAAATTTTTACACTTTAGCACCGATATACATTTTAAAGGACATTAGTCTAAATTTAATTTTTCATAATATTAACTTCTCATAAGAAAACATTTTATACCATAAATAATTCCTCTAATTCAGACTTCCTCTAATGACGAATGACCTTTCCCCTAGTCCAGTTTGAATTAGAGGAATTTTACTGTACTTATTTACGAACAAATTGAATACCATAAGAAGACGTCACTACTACATATGGCAATTTGTTATTTAATTTGACCACAATAAAAATTTATTGAAAATACATATATTTAAAGATCTATCTATACAAATAAATATTATTTGTATTTTGTATACATTACCAATTTTAAATGTCAAACAATTTGATTTAAAATTGAAATTGAGTAGGATATTGACCTTTTTAATAATTTCGACATATTATAATAACGTGACCATGTAAAATTAAATGTTATTTGTATAGTTTTACTGTATTTACCTATATATTGTATAAAGAACGTGGCCATGACAATGTCGGAATAATAAATTAAATGCAATTTAAAATAAAATATAAATTTTTACTACGTATCTACGAGTATATAGAACAAAAGAAATGAATTTTAGATCGAGTTATGTAACACAATACCACTGGCGAATGTTAGAATTTTAGACAATTCTGATTTAGTGTAAAAAATTAAAAAAAAAATTATTATACATAAAAAAAAATCGAATTTATTAAGTTTCGAAGGTTATCTCGACTATTATTGACTTTAGATTAGAAAAAATGGATGGCCTCGAGGATGCACCAGTTTTTCGACAAAAATTCAGTTTAAAAATAGAAATTTATTTAAATATCTTAATAATCGCGTTGATTTAGTCAGACTTTAAGAAAATAAAACCAATGGTGGCAATGGGAAGGGATAGAAACTTTTTCAATGAATAATATCAAAAGGTCACATACAAATTATAAAGTTTCTCTATAGTTCTGAACGTGTTTTTGAGTGTATTTATGAGTAGTAGTTACGAGTATTGAGTTTTAAAAATGGAAAAAATATAATCCACCGCTCGCTACTGGCCATTTTATAGGAATTTCGGTAAAAATATTGTCGTTCTGTATTATGAAAATAATATCGAAATACAAAAATTAAGTTTTTATTCTGCAATGCGCCAGAGATTCCTCTGCGAAAAAATATGGAGTTGGATGAGAATATTGTCGGCCTAGAAAGTATACCGCGTATAAACGACATTTTCCAAAATTTACTTTTTAATCGAAATCGATGTGAAAACGGATTATAAATCGATATCGATATCGATTAAAAAGTAGATTTTTAAAAAGTGGTTGATACGTCGTTTGCCTTCTAAGCCGACGATATATAAACACTAAATAGTCATAGTGTTCGAAATAATTTTTAATAATTCTATATTCATATTGTAAACTAAAAACTTTTGTACATCAAAATCTGAGTAGCGCATTTTAGTAAGAAATGTTTATGTTAATTAAATTTTTTGACCTCACTCTAAGTTAATTTTTTTTTTTTTTAATAATTCTGTTGTATGAATTCAATAAAGCTCTAATACTTTCATATCGATAAATTATTTATATGCATACATACTAAATAAAAAATAACCATCGAGTATCATTAATAATAATTGATAGTTGAAAAGGACCCAAATTATAAACCAAATCAATAAAATGTTGATTAAATTGAGAACGTTCGATCATATGTCAAATTACATAATGTACAAGTACCTACATTACTAACGACTATCCTAAACTTACATAATTTTGTCCCAGATATTTGTTGAAATATTATTTTCCAATTTTCTAGATTAAAACCATTTTTTTTTTATATATTTAATGGAAGTTTTTATGAAAATCAAAATACATACATACATATATCTCATATTATGTGTATCTGTGCTCCCTTCTTATATTCCATCCTATTGATGGAGAATGGATTAAGATTTTCTTGTGTGTCATAAATAGGAGAAGATTTTTCAAATAAGATTTTTTTTTTTTTTCTTCTTATATTTTACACTTAAATGTGAACTGCATACTGATTAGGTCTATAAAAATGAAGGTAGGAAATACTACGTGTTTGCTAACATTCTTACTATAGTATATACATACATATGTATGTATATAGTAAATGGATATGCGCGAACGAATGGTGGTGAGGATATTGTTAGCTATTCTTATTATATACTTACACACAATCTTAAAAGGAGAAAATAATTCATTCAAGTCATGTAAGTATTTCTTACGTAATTAATGTTATATACGTTTTAGTTTATTCTTAATTGATCACAGCTAAATATAATTGTGATTAGGCTTGGGTATCTCTATCCATCATGTTTATTTTTCACAGTTCAGGTGTCAGTAATTTCGTCATGTGAGAATTTTTTTTTCATAATTTCTTATCGTTTTTTTTTTTTTTTTCGTTTTGACACTAAATGATTACGATTACGATCACGAAAAGCTATTTTTGGTGATAGCAAAAAAAAATTTAAATACATCCAGTAGGTACAAGATAAATGCGTATGTAGCTACATACAATTCTAATGGGAATTGAATTTAATGTAAGAAAAAAATTAGGCAAGTTTTGCTACATACTTTTTCTGGAATATTTCCCGAAGTTAAGAGACAGACCCATGGGAAAGTATGATAGACAAAATTGTTTTGCCGAAAGTTGGTACATTGAAATGTTTTTGTTGAATTGTTGTGTGGTGAATTGAAGTGAGAAGAATTAAAGTGAAGTAAATTGTTGAATATACTTTGTTGAAAGGTTTCTTAAAATGACAGCCCCCTATTAAAATAAAAAAAAAACATTATTTTTGTCACTATGTAGACATTTAAAAAAACTAAAAAACTCATTTCTATAAAATTTTATAGAAATTTTAATTAAAGACTTCAAAATTACAACAATTCGAGAAAATTTAACTTTTAACAAATACTTAATTGTCTTTTTATGTTTTACGATGTATGCATGTATATATAATAAAGGCGTCACAAACAATGAACATTTTTCTGAGTAACCCTATTTTGTTTTAAGTTTAAGTAAACAAATGAATAATTACGATATCAAAAATAATCTACTAGTACTCGTCAAACATTTATACAACACACATCATAAAGTCAAAAGTCAGTTTGTTGACACCCGTCTCGTCAATTACTTCACTAAAATAATATTGTACACATTATAAATGTTCCTTTTCTCTAAAATTATTTCCTTCTTGGTTCTTCCACTAACTAACTAACTATTTAAGATTACATCATGCATTCAGCATCAAAACATTCAGTTTAAATAAAATAAAATTGTTGGTTAGTTAGGACTGTTATTAGAGAGAGAGAGTGGTAATAATGAATTCAATTCAATTCCAGAAATGTTGGGCCTGTGTTATACAACAGCACTACTATGGCAAGTTTTCCAATTCAATTGTGCGTTCAAGATATTAAGTAAAATGTAATTTTGTGTTTTGTTTTTGTTATAGAGAGAGGCTACCAGATGCCAGACAGATTTTTTTCTTTTCTTTTTTTTTTTTTCTTCTCCCAAAGAACTATAGGTACTATATACATACATGTATGTACTAATAGTAGAACAGTTGCACTATGTACTGTATGTATGTAGATTGTAGATACATGTAAATGAAATAGTAAATGAAATAGAAAGTTGAATGACCATAAATATGCATTAAGCAGTGGGTGCTACATAATCTCTACTATAATGGAATCAAGAAGTGTTACAAATTTTTAGCACAAAATAAAATGTTCAAATGCATTTAGTGGATATGTTCTGTTTTTTTTTTTTTTTTTACTTATTTACAGAAATACTGTGGTATACAAAATAAATTATTACGACAGAAAAGGCGGCTGTCACGGTAGAAGATAAATTGTCTGAACTTTCCTCATCATGATCTTTAAGAGAGAGAGAAAAAGTTTGAAAACATACGGAATACATTAAAACGACAAGACTAAGATTCCGTAACTATAACCCAATTTTCGCAAAATATGTAAATTCATTACAAATAAACAATTTTGTAGCAAAATTTATTGGGAGTAAATAGTTCAGTTCAATTAGATAAATATTTAATGAAGAAAAATTACAAAAATATGTAAATTCGAACAAAATTTATTGCTATTTTAATGATTTTGTGAAACGTTCGTACTACACGACCTCTAAATATTAAGTAAAGCCATCGCAAAGGGTCAAAATAACGTCCACTAGTTATTGAACCATATCGTTTCAACATACCGTAGTATTTTCTCTTTAACAGTTTGTAATGTCGATATTCGGCATGATCTGGCAACGCTGAGTTAGTTGAGAACATTACGGGAAGAGGCTTGGTGAATATTATGGATTTATAATGACCATTGACCATCCAGAAAGGAAAAAATTGTGAACAAAGTAAATTAATAAAAAGTTTTTAAGTGGATCCGGATCATTCTTATTTCTATTATTTCGGAACTTCTCTAAAAACGGCTCAATTGATGATCTACCATATGGATATTGTCTTTTGCGTTAATTCATTTTAATGTAGATACATTATTTAGGTACCTATACATACATAATACAATACTCCAATATGAACAAAAAATTCCAAAATATTATAATTAGCAACAAAAAAAAAAAACATAAAATCCCAACAATAACAGAAAATCCCTGTACAAAATATTACTTCTGCAAACATCAAAATTCACTTCAATTATTATGATGTAAGATAAGTAACATAAAATGTAGATGTATTTATTTTGAAAACATAAAGGCACCCTACAGCCATACTAAGTGTATAGTAAATATTTTTATTAAAAAAAAAAAAAATCTAAATTTATTTAAGAGTAAAATACAGAACAATGAAAAGCGTCGTTCCTTTTATACATCACATAAGCCCATATTTCAATTAAAATTCTATTGTAATATGAAAATGTGAAATTTATAACATTTCCCCAGTTGCAAAAATCAACAGTCGGAAACAGTCGGCTCTAATCGGCTGCTATGCAAAAATCACTTTGTCATAATTTTCTTGGAAAATGTTTTGTATTTCACTTTATCGAACAATTCCATTATATTCAATTAGTATCTGATTGAATAAAATATTGATGCTAAATAAAAAGCTTTTCATCGTTTTATTGATTTTTACTTGCATTGTTGTTATATACATATATATATATATACAATCTGACATACACCTGACAATATCTGATATGTATTTTATTATGAATCCTATACACATGACAATGACATGGACTAATTGCATCCCCATATAGTGGCAGGTAAATTATGTTGAACGGAAATGGAAACTATAATAGAAGATTGAAAATAAAGAATAATCGATATCTAATAGTGTGATTGAATTTGAGGTTATATGGTCATAATCAATATTCGTTTTAATTAAAGTTTTTAATAAATTGACGACATTTTTACCATCCACATTCTACTATATAGGTAAAAATAACTGCATAACGTTTAAAATTACATTTTTATTAATTTGTTTTAACCTAGTTAAATTTTAAGCATGTTAGTAAACATTTTATACAACATATATTTAGTTGAAAATAAGTCTACCGTAATCTTTCAAGTATCATAATATTCCCTGTGCCCCTCAATAATTAATCAATACCCATACATCTCTCTTCAAAGACAATTTTTCTTTGATAATTATTATTCAAGCTTATTTAGATGAATAAATAAATTAACTTCATCAATAAAAATTATCATTCAATCTATAATCTGATTCGATTACATTATACTGAATTTGATAAAGTACCATCATAAATGCTTGAATACCCAAAAAAAAAATTAGATTCAAATTTTTCTAATAAACCACATCATCATTACATAATACTCTAAATGTCACAGGTCAACTTTAATGCCATCATCATCATCATCATCATCATCATCATCATCATCGTTAACATCTATTTATTTAACATATTTTTTTTCTTCTATAGACTCGACATTGATAATACGAAATATAAAGTACGCTCGTCTATAATATATAAAAGCCGGTGTCAGTATAAATATAAATTAGAAATTATTTACGGTTTTACTTATGTTATTTGTAATCTCTGTAAATGAATAGGAAAAAACAAAACGCCAAATTCACATTAAACGATGTGATCTATTTTCAATCATTCCAACTATCCATACATACATACATATATCCATACATACATACATACATATATTTAGATTTGACCCTCGTTTTCACCTCGCCAATTTCCTCTTCTTTTGTTATTGTAAATCTCAACCTCAAAGCGTTAAACAACTTGAAATTGATTTCTATCTAGCACTTAAATTTCTGATTTTGTGCAGACCTAAGCTAAATATTTACCCATTGTATTTGTTCATATAGTACAACTTAGAATTTATGCGCGAAGTTAATATTCAAATTATGTTATTTCAATATTAATTCTTGGAATAAATCATGAAATAGAAGAAAATTTAATATACGAAATGGAATTTTTGTTATGATGAAAATAATTTCTTATTTCTTTTTCTTCAAGACAATAACAAGTTTATAACAAAAAATATGCACCTTGGATGCTTTAAGTTTTATATAAATGTATAAGGCTTTAAGTTAAGTATGTATTTAATGTTAAATTTAATTTATTTGTTACAGCATGTCAACGTGAGTAATTCCAGAATTTTGTAAAAATATGTAAATGTCAAAGATTTTTTTTTATTCTTAATGTAAACAGTAATCAAAGATTTTTTTTCTTTTTTGAGATCAACGTAAATTTGAAAGATGAAATTTTAAAAAAATATAACGCAATAAGTAATTATTAGAATGAGAAAAGGAAAATAATAAGGTAATCTTAGGTATATTAGCTTGTCTTTAAAAGATGGTATATACCTGGAGGGCACATGCCAGATAAAGTACTAAAGTACGTACCTACATATGTATTATAAATATTCTATTGTTATAGGTACATTTATATTGAATTTATCAGTTTATTATACCTAATATGGATATTTAAAAATGTTTAACTTTGTGTGGGAGTGTACTTATTTTTCAACTTATACCTACCGAATAAACTTTTCCACCCTATTCAGAATCTCTCTCAGGACTATTCAATCGCACAGAGAAGTTTTCTAGTATAATTTAACATTTTTTTTAAGACCTTACTTAAGACCTACTGGTAAATTCGAAACGGAAAGAACATGTAGGAGGAAAAACATGTAGTTAGTAGCAAGGGCATATATTTACGATTTCATTTGGGGGAAGGGGGGACGGTCTCCTAAATACGCCCTTATGTAGTAGGTAATTTTTTTTTTATTCTTTCTATCTAAAGTGTGGGTTTTTACTTTATGTATCTACCTACAGAAATAATTAGGAATTTTCACCACAATTTATACTACAGATATAGATTACATATATACATATATAATTTGTACAAAATCTTCCAAGAAACAAATCTTACAAATTCAGATTTTCCAATTCAGCACAGCATAGGGTCTACTTTAAATAAAATAGAATTGATCTTCTTGCCATCAACGCCAGAACATCGCGTTTTAAAGATAAAGAAAAAAGAAAAAAAAACTTTATTTTGGCATCTCGTCAACAACAGTCTCATGTTGAAAATCTATATTCTCCATTGATGATGAGTTTTCCATCAACTGAAGGCATTGGTAATATGATTATAATGAGGTCCATAAAAAATGGAATTATAACCTATCTTCGCGTAACGCTACACAAAATCTAATCTAAATATGTATATAGTATAACGTAAACAATATTATACAGTAATGCGCTAAAGTATTCCGACAGGTTCGGTTAAAATGAAAAATTCATAGATATTGATGTTATATAAATTATTATATAGAATATTAAATATTTGTAGAGTTTGTACTTAATTGTTTAATTTTATATTCTAACCATGTACCGTATACCTACATTATAATGATGAAAAAATAAACATCTAATCTGAACCTTGGAATAATTAGCTATATATACATATTATAGGTATAGCAATTTTATCAAAACACGAACAAAATATTTACTCTTGTTAATGATACCTAAAGCTATTTATGTGTAGGCCAGATAATATTATTTTTGACATTCATTACAATTTCCGTTCCATATGAAAATGAAGTTTTATTAATTTTCTGAATAATTTTTCAATCAATATCATTCATAATTTAACAAAAATATTGTATCTGTCCCATTTGTGGTGGTTGTATACCTAATATCAATGGGGGGGGGGATATTTCTTTTCTTTTCTTTTTTTATTTTATTTTATTGCGCCCCTTTTGTCCAATCAAATTTATCCACACAAGTAGGTATGCACAGACGATTGTACTCTTGCGTGATTAGAGACAATTAATTTCGATTAAATAAATTAAAGAGGGAGCAGTGCAACTGGTTGAATGAATATTCAATTTTATAATTTACAATATTATTTTGTACAAATATGGAGAGAATTTTTTTTTTTTTGTGTGTGGTTTGTTTTAAAAATTTAATTGCCCTCAACATACAGCATCTAACGGCAAAAAAAGTCAATTAAAACAATTAATGGACCATAACGATAGTTTTATTGTTTATTGTTTCATATTATAGAGCGTGCGATATTTAAAATATTATTATTAATTAACCACAATATTAAATAATGTAAAAAAACCGAAAAAAAAGATTGGAAATAAATTTTTACTTAAATCGGGGTTAAATTTATTAAAATATTTCAACAATTAAGAGAGTTAGACGAAATATGGTAAGAAATTCAATGGTATCTACTTTGCATAGGCAAAATTAAAACCCACGACCCACGATACTTCACTGTCATAAGACTATTGATAATTATTAGATAGGGCTGTAGCTAGCGTGGGTGTAAATGGAACACTGAAAGCAGGCGCCAACGAAAATGGGTTGCAGATTCATAAAGAATAATAAAAAAAATATATCAGAAACACATAAAATTATTTATTATGTCCACACACACAAGGCAATTAATGTTAATAAAATTTGCAATACAATTCCGTCTATTAATGTTAATAATTTTTTACACCAAGTGGCAATTGAGCATTACAAAATTTGTATGTAAACTATCCCTTTAATGTATTATTTAGTAGGATCAATGAAAAGGTTTTAAACTACTGACTTTCATAGGCATGCGCAAAAATAGTAGAAAATTACCAAAACTGTATAATGGGCGAATATAAATCAAATTTTAGTGCCCAAATATAAACTACACATAACATATGGTGATATGGAACTCTATTCTATGGCATTGATTCTATATATGTATGAAAGTACTACTTACTTATTCAACATATGTTGATTTGGCAATTTTAAGTGTTCAGTGACTTGTATTCCACACATATTCCTCAGATATTCCCTAGAAGACATATGTGGTAAGATATGAATGATATGATATATTTGGGTTTGAAATTAAGAAGTACCTCTAGCAACTGATGAAACTAATGATAAATACTTAGTTATGCATATAATATATGTAGGTAGATAGTTGGAGTTTTCAAATTTATGTCTATTGCTTGTTACTTTTATCGATACCTTAGTAACTTAGTTAGAAATCTTTATATAATACAAATCAAATATAACATTATATGTTCAGTGACAAAGTTTACGGTTTTTGTTTTCAACTCTTTACCTTAAGTGGGGATAAACGAATTAGGTTTCCACCCCATTATGCCTTTTTTCGATTTCTTCGCGATGAAGCCGATAAAATGAATTTATGCGAAACTATTAAAATTGTTTGTTGGGATATTCTATACATAATGTATATTTTATTCTACATCAATTCTAAATCACATCAACATTTAATGATGTACAATACATACAATAGTTTTATTAATATTTTATCGTTATGAAAATATCAATAAATATTTTCCGCATTTATTGCTTTATAATTGAAAAATTAATTGTTTCCATGTTATTTGTTCGATGCAAAAATAATTGAGTCTAATTGGATTTAATCACACTTTGTTATTATAATATGTTTCGATTGTACACTCGGGTTTTGTTGTGCATTTTTTAGCACATCAAAGAAGAACGGATGCGTTCTGTAATATTATTTTTCCACATTGTTGATATTCTTTCTATATGTACGGGTGGTACGTATACGTTCCAACAATCGTTTGAATTTCTCCCAGTGGTCGCCCAAATTGACAATAAAAATAACCCCAAAGCAATAATAACCACTCGTCGTCGCATAGGGTGCGGAATAAGAAGAAGAGAAGAAAAAAAAAACGAAAGAACACACACAAAAAAACCCCCCAAATAAAACCGTACACAACAACAACATCGAATTAGTTGATGCGCATGATCGCAGAAAATGAGGAAAACTAGTTCGAGGTCATAGAAACGTCAGTCACACACAGAGCTACCAAAAGAAAAACTAAAGTGTAGAAAAAATGGTGAATCTTTGGAAAAGTGTAGTGAAAAAGTCCATACAAACTAATTCCAATCGACTAAATGTTCGATAAAGTGGAAAAATATGTGTTAAATAAAGAGTACGACAAATTTGTCGTCTAATTGTGTGCCCTAAAATACCAATACTGTGTCGATTGAGCCATGTTAAAACCCAGTATTTGTCAGGTAAATTTTTTTTTTTTTAAGTCGTTAATGTTCATTATTTTACCTAACCCTCCCATTATGGAATTTTTATTTTTTCCAATAATTATTGGTACCAAATCATCGTAAAAGTACGGTCCAGTAAACTAAATATTTATTTATACTCCACTAAAATGGTTATTAGATTGTCTATGCAAATTCATTTTAGAAATGCCATCAAAAAAGGTGCCGATACGATGCCCGATGGTGGTAGAGGTTTTTTTGAGTTTTTATTTCTTTGTATTTTTTAAAATGGATATTGAACCAGTGACGCCCAAAAGGGCTATTAAAATGTTATACATATATGAAAAAATGTAAATTGTCCTGCAGCAAGTTCAATTGAATTTTCGATTATATAAATATGTTATGGGGTGGGGGCTGGCTAATAAATGCGTCGTTCAGCTATACATAAACGTTAAGATCTGTTAGAGAATTTAATTTAATGAAGAAGTTCCTACATTTTTCGTTTATTCTTTATTCAAACATTTTTATAAAAATTGCCAATATTTCTTGACTTTATTGACTACTTAGCTTGAAGAATACACATTTGGGTTGGTCTCTAATACATATTTACATAGATATACGTACACATAGATACTTACTAACAATATATATATATACATACGACGACCTATGTAATGCCTATATAATCTGAATAAAATGTAGAACACCGATCTGCCTACAAGTCTAAATGCTTTGTTCATAATATCTGCATAACCAAAATTCAAAATGGAAAACTTGAAATTTTCCAGTCTTTTCTGGTTTTGTTCTTTACTGAAAATTCGTTTTTTTTCTCTTCAAATAATTGATGACTAATGACACAAATAGAATATTTGAAGTTAAGTACTTAGAAGGAATTTAAATAACTTTTCTATTTGCAGAACTTAAATGGAACTTAATTTAATTTGATTCTCTGCAAACAATTCAAGGCGTCAAATATTGAGAAGCGACCAAATTGGGGGCCAGTACTAAACATTTAATCCTTTAAAATCAATCTATTTCTATCGAATCCCTAATCCTTTCAATATTTTTTAGAAATGAATTTGACTTTCAGTATCACTTCCAAGGACTTTCTCAAACTTGGACGAACTTCCTCAGAATAATTTTTAATTAGTAGTGGATCGTGTAAAAAAAGGGCGGGATCCCTAGAATCATTAGGCCTCTATTAGATGGGCCCATTAGACATCCCTCGTGCTCTGTCATGCCCCCAGTGTACCAATCTAGAAGATCAATAATTCTTAGAATGGTTGACCAAGGTGCGTCACGGATTTCCGACAAATTCGCCAAATGGCTTCCATGCGTCTTCATTTCTCTTTCCATGGACAGTCACATAGTAAATGGTTAACTTTTTCTGACAGTGCCTCGTAGAATCTGCAGGTTTTTATTTAGAAAATATTTACATAAACAAGTGAATTGGGCCAATCCAAAAATAAGTCATGAACATTTGTTCCTCAAGTGGATCTTATCCCTATAGGAACATTTATTATTCACACAGAAGAGTTTGTCGCGAATATTTTTTACCTACTTGCAGAAATTCGTTGAAATAATTTTTTTTTCTTTCGTTTTGTTTTTTTGCTGACAACGTACGAAATGTATTTTCGTATTCTTGTTTCTTTTGAAGTAATAAAATTTATGTATACCAGACAAGATATCATCATCATGCCTTAAAGTGATTTTGAGGTGGAACAAAAAATATTTTAAATTTTATTTGCATTTTTTTTTTATTATTATTTAAAGTTGTAACAACCTGTTACATTTTTATAATAAATTCTATAATTTTTCTAATGAACGCCACTGTGCTAGTTAAATTTTATTAATATAGATTTGTTGCATTCACACACTGACCATTAAATTACATTAAATGTAATTTATGCAAATGCGACAGAGATCACAAACAATAACAAATTTTTAAACAATAAACTCGAATATAAAATAATCCCTGATGGATGCCCTCTCTCCACGCCTCCAAAAACAATTCGAAAAAGGTTGAATATTATTGCCCTCAGTTATTACCCTTAAAATTTTCCGAAAATATAATTCTATTGTCTTTTATGAAAGATGAGATTAACACAATTGAAATGGATCTTGATGGTTGGTAGTTAGTTCTTCATCGTATACTAGATGGAATAGACCTACTAGTTCTCCGCTGTGCTTAGTGACTTGTTCATAATTGAAAATATTTCTGCCTTTATTGTGTTTAATTGGTTTTAATTGATTTCAAGGCATTGTTTTAATTAACTCGATAAATTATAGTGGTTTTTAGAAAAAAAAACAACAAAATGATGGAAGAATCATTTGATACTGAAATGTCATACATAATGGATACAAGCGTGACCCATGCATCCCATTTGAGTATGTACTTGGATATGATTGATGAATTGTGTCAAGTAGAGGTGAAATCACTAAAACCGCAACAGAATACAAAAAATTTATCTGAACAATTGCACGCGTACTGTTCTGATAATTATTCTCAATCCTCATCTCAGCCACCAAATGATTCTCACCTAAATAGTATGACATCATCAATAGCATCGTTGAATTTAGATTTTAATCATAAAACCGACAATATTGAACATCAATTTCCATTCGATCAGACAGACATTGATTTGGACAAAAGTATAATTGCCGAACAGCTCAAAGATATGTTCTCCTATTTTGATGAAGATATTGTGCCGCCCGCTCAAAATCATTCCGATGATGATAATGAATTAATCGAATCAAGTGCAAATGGAAATCGTGGCGAAATTTTTAAAGCTCAAGTAAAAGAGGTGAAAAGGAAAGGAATGTCTGTCCTAAAATCGATTAAACGAAATAATAGCCGTAGATCTGTTGGACGTTTAAGAGGAAGTTTATTGAATATATTCGAAGAATCGAACAAATTAAAATTTCAACCGACGAACAATATTAACAAAAATGATCAAAAGAAAATCAAAAGGAAATCAAATAAAAAACTCGAAACGGCCGAAGACATTATAGAAATGGAAAATAAATTTTTTCGTGAACAATCTAGGAATCAATTCAATGAATCTAGAAACAGTTTAGAACATTTCTTTAATGAGAAAATTCCAACAATAAAATCGAATAATCAATCGAATTTTGATTCGAACCCATCGGAATTTCTACCAAATATCTGTTACATGAATGATCTTCAGCTATCGCAATACATCAATAAACTATCGGCCATAGAAACATTTGTCGAAACACAGCAATTTATGCAACGTATTCAGTGTCTTGTCAAATCTATAACACATCTAGATGAGCATCGTTTAAGTACATTGAATTTGGATCGATTAAAAAATTTCTTAATTTTTATTCGAGATTGTTCTGATGATTGCAATCGGGTCTGTTCGGTGATTAGTGATTATATTTTAAGTGATTTAGAGAATTGTGATATGTCACAAGAAGAACTTTATCACTATTTTACTATGGTTTCAGTAAAGGTAAAATTATGGTTATTTAGAGCCGATAATTAAATTTTTGTTTTTTTTTAAATTCCGAAACAAGGTCTCTGTTAGAAGAATTTTTTTTTAAGAAAATTTCTTTTCTTATTTTAGCCACCCGAAAATGAACTACAAAAATCACACGACAACAATGTAGCGCTCAGTGAACATCAGCTACGTGTACAAGCATCCTTGCAACGGCTCAACATCCCCGATTGGTATAAACAGTACAGTGCAACTATACCAAAACAACCAGGTGAAAGTGGATATGTACCCGGTAGTTTTACAAAAAAACGCAATTCCGATATCGGAAGATGGGCTGGCCTAAATTCAAAAACAACATCACTAAGCTCATTAGGTTCACATCGTTCGGATCGTAGTCCATTATTGTTAAGCCCATCGGCACATAGTCATCATGGTCAAACAGGGTTCTCTAGATGGTCAACATCCCATTTGAATTCAAGTCAAACATCACCGAGCGCATCGGCCAGAAGTTCTTTTTCGCGTGGTGCACTAAATGCTAGTATAATATCGGGTCATTCGGTTGGAACACAAAATAGTATACGAAGCTCATACCGACAACCGTATATGGGTTGGAGAAGTCAAGAAAAATTGTCACAACCGAGAACACCAGCTGAACGGTAAGTGTCAATTGGTTTGTTTGTTTAGAACATAATAATTATTTCCCATTCCCAATTTCTCAGATCTATAGGAAACATAATATAATAATAGATAACTTCAAATGCTTAAAATGTCTCAAGATTTAAGTTTTCAAAGATTGGGATAAAAAATAATCAAGAACACTCTTAAAAGTTATCCTAAAAATCCTAGTGATTCTAGAAATTAAAGATTTATCTAGTTCTCATATCTTCTTAGTCAATTAGGACTTTATCGTGTTCTTTAACCACTTCTGTGGTCAACCTCTTGGAAAAAAGTGGGTCAAAAAAAGCCACCCCTTGTGTGATTTTCCCGAATACAATTCGGGTAGGTATTTTGCTGACATAGTGATTTGCCCGAGCTGGATTCGGGCACATCGTACACGAAACTTTTTATTGTGATTTGCCCGAATCCAGCTCGGGCAAATCACTGTGTCAGCAAAATACCTACCTGAATTGTATTCGGGCAAATCACACAAGTGGTTAATATCACCGACTCCTCAATTATATATATTTTTAAATTGCGAAGTTCAGACATTCTTAATATTATCTCTGGACGAAGCATATTTAATAATCTCAAAAATTATATTCATTGGTCAGTTAATGTTTTATCAGTCTGCATAGTTGGCAATTTAAAAAAAAAAAATATTTCAATTAATTTATTATAGCAAATTTTGTGTGTACCAGAAGATGGCTATTAATAAAATTGCCGTAAACATAAAACATGCGCATATATTTTCGACACAGATCAATGCTCCAAGTTCAACCAAATGACTAATCTCTGAAAAGCAGAGAATGAAAAAAAAAACTCACATTTGTAAAGTCACCGAAGAGGTCAAGAGGTCAAATTTCGACATATTTTTGTTTTGTTTATTCGTATTTGAAGTATTGTGTCGACTTTTCTACTTTGATCTTACAACGAGATACACGTACGCTATGCATACAAATGAGAAAAGATAGATGAAATTACTTAAGCTTCTAGATTTCCAGAACATCAGATTTGCGGATTAGCTTTTTTTTCTTCTTTCAATTACTTTTACGATTTTATGATTTGTACACAATGTATTCATACACGATAGAAGACAACTGTCTGCTGTACCTACATAATATAGGAGAGCATACACTCAATTTACATTCGCACTTCAATAAATATCTTTTTTGTTGCCTTGTTGAAATTGAATTTACATTGGCATTGATTCAAATATTGCAATCAGTTCGATGAGTGAGATTTGTAAGATGGTTCGTTGAATTTTTTACGGTTAACACACACACACACAAATACAGTGAAATTGAAGTAATTTTAAAATGATAATGATTTTAAATGATGAGCACATTTTAATTTAGGTGATAAATAAATGAGTTATTCAAACTTAACTTGACTTATGTAAAACTAGGTCACTTGAATAATAAACAATAGGAATGAATGTCTCCTGGAACTGGGATATGAAAAGGGTTCAATTTATATTTTAAGAAAATGGAATTGAATTCGAATAAAATTAGGTTTGGTTTTGCATATAGAGATAGAGAGTCATTCTTGTAAATATGGTTAAGAATTAATTTCAAAATTGTTGAAACAGGGTTATTCTTGTTATAGAAATAGAAACTCATTTATTATGTATGACTACCAGAAAAAAGGTTATTTATGGATTAGCAAAAATAGGCATCACATTCAACATCAGATTTAATATAAATTATTGTGGACTCGGAATTTTGATTGTTTCCACCATCCCAATTAATACATCTCTACTTTCTCAATTGCCGTATATCTGTCATTTAAAGTGTATCCAAATCGGCCATTTTAAATTTAACATTTTATCCAAATCGGCCATTTTCAGTTTAAAATTTAATTCAAATCGGCCATTTTTCAATTTAAAATGTCATCCAAATTGGCCATTTTAAATTTTGGATCAAATTCGCCTGGTAACACCAACATTCGTATTTGTGATCCCATAAAATACCCGACTAATAATAATTTCTTATTATACAAATGCATATCTTAATAAAAAAAAAAAAATTATTATTTTAGACTTGCCTCATCACTACTAGCACGTCAACAACAAAACAAACAAGAATCACAAACGGAACCAGCTGTTACCCCTGAAATACAATCGTCTATTAAAGAAGTGACATCAGCTATCGTACACTATGTTAACGATCAAACAAATAGAACATCTAACTCAAGAAGCCGATCAACCAGCCCAACAACGAGGTAATAAAACCGAATTCATACAAAACCTGCATTAGTCTACTTAAATACACATATTCTACACATAGGTACGTTTAAATGAGGGTTGTTTTTTGGGGTTCTACAAAATTGAAACTAACACTGAAATTTCATAATGGTACTTAGTACTATTTTGTGGGATAATTACCAGCACTCAAATACGGACATTCTGAGTGCGGTTTTTAAACTGAACTGGAATTAAAATTTACATAAACCAGTTTGGAAGCTTAACTAAAGGTTTTATCGTCATTTTTAAATTTGCATTTAATATTAATGCAAATTTCAAATGTCTTTTTTTTTTAATGCTAAATTCTCTTCTTTGTGAAAACTTTGCGGTATTCCATGTCTGCTCGAATTATGGGGTCGTATCCCCGTGGAATATAAAAAAAAAAAAAAAAACTTTAAAACAAACAAACAAAAAACCTTACGCCATATAAGTATAGAGATGGTATTTTATAAAATTAAATTAATTTTCCTATTTAGTAATCAATCTTTTATGATAATTAACCGCAATCAATATGGACGACTTCTTCTATCAAATTCCGAAAATGTTTCTTACTTACCTATAAGTGTATAGACGACTATTCATCATGATTTATATAACATTACATATACGCGTAGACAGCTAATTATCATAAAAGCCGAGGTCATTAACATTTTAAAAAGGATAATTAAGTATAAGTTAGCAGGTACTGTAATTAATTATAGGACATTTTTATGTCAATTTCATCTAAATAGACAATACATAGACAGTCGCCTCAAAATCAATTAGTCGGAAACTTATATAACAATTTGAATAATTTAGAACCTTGTTGATAAATTGTTAGGGTAAAAAGTAAAGGAGTACAAATAGGATTTTCTTGCAAGTTGTGGTCACGTTCTGTTTTCTTCTAAGTGTTTTGCTGGATTTGTAAGACCGCCGCTTATATTTTGATAAATTCATTGGTTCAGAGATTGTTCAACACTTTAGAATATTATAAAATCTGAAGTAGAAAATTCCCTATACATTTTATAGATCTATTGAACTTCCTGTACCTTTTTTTCCCTTTTTATTTATTTTTCCATACTTGGAACTAACTTGGACATACTAATCCAAGTGGAATAATTTTATTAAGATCAATATGGATGATTTTTCGTGTACTTAAAATTTCGGAGGTCATTTTTAATCGCCCATACCCTACACTGTGTTATAATTTTTAGAGCTTAAATGATTTTTAAAGAATTAACAAAATAAAAACGTACCACAATCGCTCTAGTGCAACCAATTCCTTACTAAGAAATGTGAATTTATTTTTAGGAAATGCTGGTTGGAAAGTTCTTTTGTTGGAAATCGCCCACTAGATTCGCCACAAACGCCCGTTATTGAAAATTCCTTTACACCACGAAGTAGCTCAGGTAACACGGCAGCTCTAGCATCAAGAATAAATGGTGTTGGTGAGTCTAAATTTGTTTAGTTTTAAAGTATGAATTTTTAAACGTTTTTTTTTTTTTTTAACGATTAGTAATTTACAAAACAATAATTGTTGTTAAAAATTAAGCAAATTTTTTTTTTGTTAGCTTCTAGTTTTTTACGCATATTATGTAGAAATTTGTCTATGTTTTTTTTTTTTTTTGGATAATTTTTTTTTCCTTGCAATATCAATACAAAGTTTTAAACGAAAGCAGCTCTCTAGAACTTAGATAACAAATGTATGTGTAATTTAGTAACTAAGACAATAAGTTGAATGTAGATACATTTTAATTAGAATTATAATCATCAAAAATAAATGCCTACGAGCGGATAATTATACATTATAAGGAAACTTTGGTGCAAATCAATTTTTTTTTTGTTTACACTAACACAGAACATTGCATTTTTTTTAAATGTTTGTCACACTATACTTGTAGAACAAAATAATTGTAATTTTTTTTTTATTAACTATTATTGGAAACAAAAATTGTTTATACCTACTGTCAAAATTTAAATCACCTCCCTTTTTGGAGGATTTCAAATAGGGTTGGTTATGATTTTATTATTGGACATCAAAATTTAATATTTTTTTTTTGTATATTGTTTTTTTTCTTTAGATTATAATTAATTTTTTTTTATATAATGTCTGACTGTTGTCTGATTAGAATTTGATTAGAATTAATTATTTGGTTCTATATTGTACGAATTTTTTTATTACGTATTTCATTTTTTTTTCTCGTATATACTAAATATATACAGTTACATATATTTATTTGTTTTTAATTTTAATTATTTAGAAACAAAAATTATAATTTGCAGTTTATATAATAATTTTATTGTATTCTTAAATAAATGTATATGATTTTATTATTGTACATTATTTTTAGTTTTATTTTTATTTTAGATTTTATTTTTCTTGAAAGATTTGTGATTGTGTCCAACTCATACTGTGGAGTTTGCATTTAAAAGCTCCTCAAAAGCGTCCTAAATCTCGACCCAAGTAGCAATTTAACACCGAAATTTAAAAGAAAACTTAAATTGGTCTCGCGTTCAATGGATTACGTTTTAAAAACGTTACAATAACAGCACAATTTCAACCCGAATAATTTAATTTCTATTAATTAAAAAGCCGTTATATAATCAACCATTATTTAATGTTGACTTTTAACCCAATAAAACTTAGAGTTAATTTTAAGTTTAAATAGACCTTACATGTTACACATCTGGTTACATATAAACTATTTTTCAACCATAAACACACTTCTTTACAAGGAAACGTTGTAAAAACCGTAGCAGAACGTTTAAATAACCTCTTTGCAGCTCTATAAAAAATAGTTTAATGGAATTAAGAAAAATATTTTTTGTCCACCTCGTAGGTATTTTTTTTTAAATTTTTTTGTTTTGTTTTAAGTGGGATTTTGTCCACCTTGTACACATAGACTTTTTTTTGCATATAGTGCGGTTTTGTCTTTCAGTTTTAGTTATGAGATTTTGTCCAGCCACTCAGATATTGCATAAGAAATTATGGAAAGATCTATAAAAAAAAAGAGTATTGAAGCAAAAAAACTGATTTTATATGCGAGAAAGATCAGTAAAATGTCTTAGGGCCAAATTTAAGAATTATATAGAAAATTTTGGTTTCTGAATACCAACCATTAATGTACTCGTATGTATGCTCTGTACGTACAGTGTACGATATATTTATGTTTAATATTGCTTTTAGAAAATGCTATTTTAGGTTTAATGTTTTGCATTTTATTTATCCTAATAAAGAAATACCTCAATAAATACAATAAAAGTAAACAAGTCTTATATACATACATATATTTACACACACAAACACACAAAACAAAAAAAATGAAAGCAAAACTTCGGAACTAGATAACTGATAAAAATAATTATTCAAATTACAAAACATTATTTTCAACCCAACTAACTAAAGAATTACTAACAATAATCCAATATATAGCCACGCCTATACCTATACTCTCTGTGCAATCATCCGATCGACCGTCACCGAACTCTACAACCCTAGAAGATGTGCTAGCATCTCTGCTTGGATTACCTACAGACTCCTACAGGGCCTCAGGTATGAACCTGTAAGTTTTGTTTGAACATTAGATTTGTTATTAGATTTTAGCTGTAGTTAGTATCAATGTGGTAGTTTCAGCTAAATCTTGATGGATACAATTTTGAAAATTAAATTCGCTTATGATACGATAATTTTCTATATTAAAGGCGATACAACAGCTAATGATGCTATTGATCATACATCCCGTCTACAAATCGAAACAACTCCATTACGTCGACGGAGTGAAGGTGACGCCCAAAAACGGATCGATGCTGGAGGACCAACTGCTAGGCGCATAAGTCTTGATTCAAGCGATTCAAAGAACGAAAATGAAATTGTAAAATGTCGTTATCCAAAATGTGAGTCAACCGCAACTCCTTCGGAAGCAAAAAAAAATTATAAAAGTTGTCACAATTGTTCACACATGTACTGTTCGAGAGAGTGTCGACGTTTCCATTGGGAAAAACATCGCAAAGCTTGCTTACATTCTAGAGTTTCGGCGCTGTGTCGACAAGTTCTATCGTCATGCAAAGACGATACCGATACGCTACGTCACTTGAGTCTGTTGGCCCGTAAGGGTTATATGTCTCAAGGGCGTGGTGTTGTACGCATTCTTTTTCGCAGTCCTGAAAGTGCTGAGTCATTTGTAAAACAGGGATTTCAATGTATCGGCGAGGCATCGTATGTTCGATGGCCAGAACTGATGCCACAAGAAATGGGACCGGAACTATATTCGGAATTATTGCGACTGAGTACCGAATATAAAACCGATTCGAAAATGTTAATCTATGTTGCCATATGTGTCGTTTCGGAAACACCGGGCAGTGGTGCTGCACCGGTAAAATGGGAACGACAATTAGTATCAAGATGTGCCAAGTTAAAATTAAGTAAATTGATTACAAGTGAAATACCCCAGCCAAATGCTCATAATCATGAACAAAATACGGATATATTAATATTGACATTTTGCACAGCCAAAAAGAATACGCAAAAAAGTCGTGAACTTATTCTGACAAATATACAAAATATACTGAAGCGGAGAGGTGTTAATGTTCGGAAAAATTTTCCAGAAGTCTTCCAGCGATTGAATTCTTTTGTTGAAGGTATAACCGATCGATTTTTACCAGTTACCATTCATCCCAGAGACACTGTTACCGGGCGAGCTTTTATCTGCATCATAATGCCAAATACTGGCGATTCCGAAAAAATTAAATTACCCGAATCGGATGGCGGCAATAGCGTTCAAATAATCGATTGCTTGGAAAGTGTAGAGTGGAATTAATTTAAATTTTTATCACATATTTATAATAAACAATTGCTTTAATTATTATTAATAACAAACAAAAATTTGCTTCTATACATAACCTTTCAAAAAAAAAAAAAAAAAAACACCAAATTTAAATCAAGAAATCCCCCTTTTATATAAAAAAAATGATTTATTTAAATTTCGCGCCAAAAAAAAAATTACATTCTTAAAATTATAACCGAAATTCATTTTTGGCGAACAATTTAAATATTAAAAATCTTTAACATATTATCATCATTCGACGGTATGTTAGTATTTATCATGACATTACATATATTTATATATTTAATTAATTAATTAAAAAACAAAAACTATTGTTATATTAACAAAAAAAAAAAATATTAATAAAAAATTTTTAAAAAGTTTATTTTCAATAATAAGATTACTAAAAATGTAGGTTAAACGAATTATTTCTAAATTCAGACTATAATAAATATTATTGTTTAGACAAAATCTATAAGAAGATGATTACAAAATACATAGAATAATTTATTAAGACAAAAAAAAAACAAAAATATATAAAAAAAAACATTGTTGTTGTTATATTTTGCGAAGATTTAAGCCGTTTTATAACTAATTTAAAAAAAAACTCATTATAAACAAAATAAAAGAATTTAAAGAAAAAAAAAACCAGACATATTCGAAGATTTTGTTGTTTATATTTCTGAGGATTAGGAGACAAAATTTTCTCAATATTCATCTATATAGAAAGAAAATTCAGAAATACGACGCCTCTGCCTTAATATGGCGAAAAAATAGAGAAAAAAAATTTCGTTAGTTTTTACGCATAACATACATAAGTAAGGGGAAAGTTTATATAATTTGCATATTAAGTTAAATAAACGACATTTTTTTTTTGGTTATTTTGACCGTACATACCTACATATGTATAAGTTATCTCATCCATACATACCTACATATAAGTTATCACAATACCTTTCCATTTATAATATAGGGATATGAATGAAAGCTTTTAAAATACTTTACCATAGTATAGTATAGCCAAATGAAAATATCATCTGGTATGAGTTTTCTATTGTAAAAGTTCTTTGTACTTCATTTAGATATTAAAAATATGATTTTTTAGTACTACGAAGGAATATTTAATGTTTGAAACAATTTGACAGCCTTCAATTTACTATTATAGTAAATACTTTTATTTACTATAGAATTTTTTTTATACAAAAAGTTTGCTTACAATATTTTGTGTGCGATTTGATAAAAAGCTTTTATATAAAGCTTTGCGCATTTTCAAATAAACAAGTTGAATGGTGGATATGAGATATGGCATATGTGAAATGGCATATGTGAAATGGCATGGTTACGTTTTCGCATATGTATGTAATACCAATATCTACATACGAATTAAAAGAAAATCAAAATAGTAAATTATCTTTGGTGATTTTATCATCTCTAATTCTATATATGTACACGAAAACAAACAGAAGCGATCATCTCATCGTCATTAGTCGAATAATGTACTTCGTTACTTAGTTAGTTAATTTAGATCCGCTATTTAGATTGGATACACCCAAACCCAACCCTGATTATTTTTTCTTCAAGGCGATAGATAGTGCGAATATATTCTAAACCCTCTCAAATCCACAGTGTGACCGTATTGACATTGGCTTACAGTTAATTGATAAGTGAATTTTTAAAGAATTACCCAAAGTCAAGCAATTTTAATTGAAACCTTTTTTTATATTACTTAAATTCTATGCAAATTGTGTATATATACAACATAAATGAATTTATTTTTAAAACAAACAAATTAACCAATGGATCCCATGATATTGAACCGTAATTTATGGCTAAAAAGCTTTTCAGAAAATTTAATTACAATTGGCCCAAAATAACAACAAAAGAAAAATGAAAATGTTCCCAATTTTAAGAGGAAAAATAAACACACCTTAATGGATTCGTGCATAATCCAATTTAGACCTAAGTAAATCTGGTGTACTGGTAGGTAATAACTATAATATGATTATTTGATTAATGTGAATTACATTAAGCAGTTAAAAGCTCTTTTAAAAGCATGAGTGAATTTATATGTCTGTATGTATATAAGATTTTGTGTGACGATGTATTGTGGATGGCAATTCATAAAAAAAAAGCGAACAAAAAATTCCATTTAAAGCTCATCATATTAAGCTTACACACATAATATTCTTACCTTAATAAAAAACCAGATGGTAAGTATACATTGACTTGACAGTAGTAGTATATTAGTGTATTATATACATTATACATACATACATATGTACATCAAAATATATTTTATTTAGTTTAATTTCATATGCCTTCGTGTAGACTGTAGACTGTTCTTGACTGTATAGATGTTTATTATTTATTTCATATGAATGAAATATGCATGACAAAACACATCTTGTGTCGTTCAATGGTGAAACATTTACGGTTCTCAAAACCGTAAAAGGAAGAAAATGGCAAAAAGCTTGCGTAGTGTTAAGGCAAATGTAACACCATTACAATATGCTGCATTGCGGCTATAAAGATGTGAGTAGATTTGAGTTATCAAAAATGTATTATTCAAAGTAGGAAAGACATGAAATATCAGGGATTTGAAAAGTGTTTTTAGCCCAGTAAAACTTTATGTATATTACGCAATATTTTAAGATTTTGAGTCGAATAAGAGTACGCTATCAAGTTTATGGCATTAATATAGCTGTCTGCTTTTGAGATGGAAAACATAGTAATATGCAACATTGTGTGATGTTAATAGGGGTTACATTTATCACTTGACGGTATGTTCAATATAAGGTAATCGATAAGTTAAAAAAAAAACAACCCATAACAACCAGAACGATGAAGATGTTCTTGCATGTCCAACTTTTTTTCTTACAAATTACTTCCATAAAAGAGGCAAATAATTTTTATAAAAACAATGTCGTTCCGGTATGTCTGAAACGCACTAAATCAGCACTTCTTCTCATCATGGCTATATAGGAGTAAATCAAATAATGAATATTATAGGAGCTATAGGGAATATTATTTCAATTACGCCTTATGTTAATTTTTCGAACTCTCCGCTATTAAAACACATACAAAAAATATCTGCCTCTTCCCCCGCAAATGAAGAATTGCCCACAAAAAGTTAAACATTCTCATAATTGTCACCACAAATTTAAAATTATAGATAAAAATGTGAAAAATATGCAAAATTCTACGTTCGTTTCGTTAACAATCCTCAATGGTAAAAATTGCTCCCATGGGTGCTTCAGATTAAAATGTATAAAATAAAAACAGTAAAACTGAATGGCTTTGGAATACATTTTTTTTTTTATTCACCTAAGGTTTGTTATAACCTTAAATTTGTTTCGAGATATGAAATAAAAAAAAACGAGCAATTTGTTCAAATAAATGTCTAGAGGAATATTTTTAAAAATATTTTTAAGTTTATTATTATCTTACATAAATCTTCCAATTTAATTATCCATTCTTATTCCCTTAAATTGATGAAAGTATTTAAGGAAGTTCTGTTTTTTTACAAATTATCTGTTATCCGTAGTTGTCTTAACTGTTAAGTAATAAATATTCCATGTTATACGCGGCCATACAGGTACATCTCTATTTATATACCGTGATCCGTGATCGTATTGAGATTAATTCAAAATATGTAATAAAAATGTCTGAAATAAACATATCCAAGTATTTATTTCTCACTAAAGAAGTTTAGCATACCTAACTTACCTTATGTACAAAAAAAAAAAAAAAACGTTTCTCAACAATTTTTAAGAAACACAAAATTCTTCCCGCTACTTGTGATAGTAATCTGATTATTTTTGGCCGATTAACTTCTATAACAGTTGTTGTCGAGTTTTACATAACACTTCGTAAACATCTTTTCAGTACATTTTTATTATTTTTTTTTATTATTTAAATAAGAGCATTAGAAAGATGTGTACCTACGTAATGTTATACAATATCTTTTTCAATTCAAAGAAAATTTTAATCTTACACCGGTTGCTAACTGTGCAAGCCAAGTCCATAAAAGAAAGAAATATTATGAGAATGACATCAGTTTCATAGATTTTTTTTTCTTCTTCTCTTTTTTTTTTTTGTTTTTTAAAAAAAATTTCATTTGCTTATTTAACATAAACATAATAAAAACAGAAACTTTAATTTCCATATAAAATAATCTAATTGTTGCAAAAAAGCAGAAAGAAAAAAAATCATTTCATGTTTCTCAACCGATTAGATCTAACACGAAAAGTCATAACTCAACGAGAATGTCGCAACATACTTTTGTATATCGAGTCTATGTCTAATGATCTAGGTATACATAGGTATATAGTGTGACAGCCAAAATTCCCATTAGAATCGTGTTAGTACTACAACAAACAAAGTCGATTAATTCTTCCTGGTTTAGTCTCTACAATTGATCTCTATGTGCAGAGCCGTAATTAAGGTAAGTAACTAAAAATGGTACATATAACTATAGTAAAAATAATTAACGACATGATGATTCCGTGTTTTTAAGTTATTTAAAATTTTGGAACAGCACAATTTCAACCTTTTTTTAGAAAAATCAAAATCTGTCCCTAAACCAAGGAAGGTGATAACAATTCTAAAAATAAATAAGAAAAAAAAGGAACTAGACACAAAAAAAAACAAAAATCTGCCAAGTTACATCTCTGCTGAGTTTGCTCTCTAGCTGTTTTTTTTTTCTTCATGTAACTGCTCTATACAGTTGGCGTTTGCCTATTAAAGAATTAATTAACCATTTACAAGGTAAAGGTAAAAATGTGCAACTTCTATGTAGACTGTAGACACATAAATAGAATTGATCTGTGGTTGGTTAATAATAAATAAACGTAAAATTGTACCATTCTCTTTGTCAATAAATAGCTATAAGAAGTCAGCTTGGCAGCAGTAGTCTATTGTTGTAACGACAATAATAATAATAACAAAACACCTACACAACTATTGCAGAGCGGAGGAGTTTAGCAATCATTTAGAAGAGAATTAACATTTATTTTATATTATTTGACACTTTCTCACATAAAATGCTCAATAACAACAAAGAGAAATGAAAATTTTACAATTCCACTATAATATGTACTTGAATTTTCTTCTCACATAATTACAATATTGGCTGAACACCTATATTCCTCAAGTGGAACCATAGCGGAACGATCAGCTATATTCTGTTACAATAGTAGTCGGTCTTGAATAGATACTAAAATAAACAATAACGATAAATGCGAAATGTCTTGTCCGCACAAGTGATGCCACTGATTTTCTACTACTAATTGCTCTCTGATCACCCATTAAAGGACATAGTCGAATTTCTTCGTAATTGGGAAAAGACAAAATTATTATGGAACAATGACCAACATATCTAGTTAGTTATGTTACAGTTTTAATCAAATGACAACATTCATGTATAAATCCATCAACCGAACTGAACGGACGGAACGTAAATGGGATATTTATATATTAGATACATATAAAAATATTCGTTCCATTCAGTTTAGATTGTCCATTTTCTTAGCTTCTATACAATTCAAATCGAACGGAAAACAAAACATCAAATTGTTTAAATAGTTTATTTTTGCGTTGCGTTACTTTACGTTCAGTTAAGAATTTCAGATGGAGTCAAATATTCAGTTTACTATATAGGAAATCTGTCGAATATGGGCGACTATAGATAAAACTTGTTATGACACTAAATTAACAGAATTATGGCATTTCATAGATTTAAAAAAAAAAATTACCCAAATAATAAAAAATTTAATGATATTTACATACAAACTTCAAATAAAAAATAAAATAAAAGATAAAATAAATTTTGGTTATGCTATGAAATAGTCTGAAACATAACCGACTATTCTGATTGTTGCGCTATCTCTGTACCTATCTATATACCATCAAGCAAAACCAACAAGCACCAGCAAAACAGAGCTGGAAAAATATTCCGAGCTCAGTAAGTTTTGTTATATCAAACGTAACGTAGGTATATTATTAGAGTAGTTAGTAGGCTATATGGTGAATGGTCGCCGCGGGAAAACCCCTATCATATATAGCCTTTTTTCAGTTCTTTTCTATTTGAAGTGAAAAGTGTGTTTTCAGTTCAAGATCACCCGGATCATAATAATAATAATTTTTTGTGTATGAGCTTAATGGATTTGGGTACCCTCATTTTTTGTTTTTTTTTTTTTTCGTTGTTTCGTTCGTTTTTTGGCGCGATTTATAGTTTGCACCCTATTGGTCGATCGATTCTTATAATAAAGCTCAGACAGCAAAGTGTATAAAAAAAAAAAAAATCTATGTACATATGTATGTGGTTGCAACCCTCTATGGAATTATTAAGTCAGTGATTGATTATTGTTTTTATGCGTGTTGATAGTAAGATAGTAACGTAAGATATAAACGAAGAGAAGCCTAACCATTCTCTAACTGTTTGTTATTACAACTCTTTTAACACCTCTTGTACGGTACGGATTGTAAAGTTTATGTATATTGTGTAGGCAAAAATATTGTACGCACGACTGTGTGTATAATTTAACGCGATACAGGTATGATACACAATATAATTACCATGATCGATGCAGTGCATAGTTGTTCACCGTCAGGTACCGTTTTTTGACATGCTAAAAAAATCCATTATTTAAAAAAAAAAAAAACTTAAGTACATAAATACCTTATATATTTACGATTATATTTTACAACAACGACAAATTAAAAAAATTACGAAAAAATAAAAACATTTCGTCTATTTATAATATGCATTGTAATTGTAATTTAAACAAAAACACAATGAAACTGTAAATGAGTAAATTAATAATTGTTTTTGTTTGTGCATTGTTCGAATTTAAAATAAAAGTACAACACACACAGTGAAAATTACATAAAACGAGCGCATAAACTTAACAATAAACCACTTGAAGAAGTGTTACGAAAAAAAAAAAAAATACAACAACAACAACAAAACTAAATTAATTTTACTGTTGAAATAGATAGAAAAAAAAAATTAATTAATTGACAGCGAAGCAGATTTATGCAATTTTTTTTTTACTTTCGTTGCATATTTCGCTTAAATGGAATAGTCAAACCCAAGGTAAGTACTCAAGCTTACTACTTATTTATATAGTACATTTAAGTATTATGTGTATACCTATGTATTCTATGAATATCTAAATTACAACGTTAAATGCCTATTGTTTTTATTGATTTTCTTTATATAAGAATTGCAATTCCAGAGACCTTATGTAGTAGGTTGTAGTTACATATTATAAAATTTAATCCGCAGGATGATACATATATACATATTACAAATGTTTCTATCAGGTGTACATATACATATTTAGGTATATGCAAATGTAATTACATATGTATTTAGTAGGGGGTCACGGTCATTAGGAAAATTCATTTGAAAAAGAAATTAATTCGTAACATGTTAAATTTTAATGTGCATTTATCTATACCTGCATGATTTGTATGGTTAAGAATGTATGTTTTTTTGTCGATTTAGGCGCTGGGAAATATAGGAACGGGAAGAGGTTATAATAAGAAAATCCAGTTGAGCTATACATATTTGGTTACTATACTAGCAATGTGCTCACTTTCATCTGCTTCTTTTTTTCTCATTCTTTTCTTCACATTCCGCATCGAATGTCGCACAGTTATAATACCAGAACTATCATTGTTGCCAAAATCTCTAGATGGAAAATTGAAACAACATCCATATGATCTTCACAAATGACATCAGACACAGGCTATCAGAGATGAATGCAAACGAAACCACACGAAAATTGGAATTCATCCATGATCAAAATTGGTATTAAGACGTCTTTACTATTGGCAAGTCATTTTTATGTTATTGTGTAATCACAAATTAATTATTGACTACAGCAATCCCAAGAACAGGAGACTGGAATATTCGAAAAAATTCAGAATTTTTCGCCATCCAATATATTTATTAGCTGGTGAAAAAAAGAATTAAAAAATAATTGTATGTGATCGATATACGAATTTAGATTAGATAATCAAATGACGGTATGACGATCAAGCAAACTTTCAATATCACATTACTTTCCCAAATTGAGCAATTTTCTTATCCGGAACCCATACTATAAGTAATAACTATTGCTCCAACTATAACATTTTCAAAACTATTTGAGTGGGAAGCCACATTGATTTTTCGATTGCATGATTGTCTGTTACGAACATTTAATGAGTATCCAAACATATCGCTGATTTAGAGGTAAGCCCCGTCTAATGGTAGGTTGATTGCGTATAATAGATTGGTCATTTACCATTGTTTTTTAAATTAATTGGTCCATCTGTTCGCGTTCACAACAAATACGAAAAGAGGGATTTTTACCAAACGAGACCATTTTTCTAAATTATTAATGTTAATCAATATTTATGTTTGTTTTTGTACACTCGTACTAACTATATAT